>JABJVR010047723.1:0-26758 GCA_025773905.1 Chitala chitala
CACCTCTCTTTAGCTAGTATGTACTGTACAGCACAATTCTCTTTAGCTAGTATGTACTGTACAGCACACCTCTCTTTAGCTAGTATGTACTGTACAGCCCACCTCTCTTTAGCTAGTATGTACTGTGCAGCACACCTCTCTTTAGCTAGTATGTACTGTACAGCACAATTCACTTTATCTAGTATGTACTGTACAGTAGACCTCTAGCTAGCATGGGAAATACTTTTAGCTCATCTCTTACAGAAATAAATTTTTCCAAAATAAATGCTTGGGAGAATATAATATCCTCACTAAGTCTTAAAATAATACAAATAGTGTAATTAACACGTGAATGCCACCACAAAAAGTCCACATAGCACGAGTCTGACAAACTGATCCTGAGTGTGCCTACTTTTCTGCCCAATGGTCTGGTTGTTGGTGATTACAAAGTGGGTTAAGTACGATAATGTGGATGCAGCTGTTCTGGTTATGGTGCTGGTCTCCTGACTGAAACCTGAGCAGTCTACAGGACTGAAATGAGTGTAGACACGTGTTCTATCACTTCAACAGCTTATAGAAGGTGACAACGCTTTGGGCGGCTGAGGGGTGTCTGGTGCCTCCTCTGAAGAGGGACACAACTAGGAACTCCAATTACAGGGGCGGAGATCACATCCTTATCGGGGTTGTGCACTTATAACTAATACATTTGAATTTAACTTGTGATGTTACCCTATAAACGTAAAGGCACACGCGTTATACTGACTTAGCTTTGAATATCTAATGTATTGCAGCGTTTCACAATGAGCATTTCATCTTCAGTTTTGTAGTTCTTTGTAAGCAATTCATAGTTTTAACCACGGGTAAGATTTACAATGTTATCAATCATGTATCTTTTAGGCTAAGGCCAGTTACTGCAGTATCAAATTTTATAGGGCAGACAGTTAACATACCTTACAGCAGTGCACGAAGATGCCTTCCTTCAGATCATATTTTATTAGAACAGCACATTACTTAGATGGAAGTTTTGTGCTAACTGACATGGTAACCAAAGCAACACTTTGGCATTCTACTCTTAAGCAGTAAAACACTGGCTCCACTTGACAGGAACACTCCCCAAGCGTGTCATAAAAGATCCGATGTCAATTAACAAAAAATTAAAGAACCTCGACAAAAGATTTTTGATAGCTCGAGAGCCTCGGTTATGGATCAAGCTTGACTCATTTATTCAAAGTAATTTAAAAATGACAAAAAGTAGAAACAATACATGACCGCTACTGTAAAGACTCGATGGCAGTGGGCTGAGACACCCCATGCACAAACAGCTATTGAGTTATTTCACATTTTGGCATGAGTGGCATGTGTCACAGATCAATAGTGATGCTACAAACTGCATTCTTAATGTGCCGGGAATAAAATGGCAGCCCAGCACAGAAGACATTTTCATTCATAAATCCCTAAATCCATTAAAATCGTTTTAAGATGTTGAATTCTCATTTGGAAAGTTGTTAGCACAACACCCTTTATTCTAGTCTCTCAATAGACCATCTTTCCTCCCTGCCATCGCTTGGAACAGCAGGAAACGCAAAAGTGCTGAAATGTCAGCCACAAATACTACTGAAGGTTACACTCAAAAAAAGAAAGAAATGAAATGCGTGTTCCAAGATGTGAATTTCATTTGAATTGAAACATACATAAACAGTTTGATCTGATGCTTTTAAAATAGCCCTGCAAGCTACTGGAAACAAACAATAGGAAATGGAATAACACACCGCTACAAAGTAGGCATTGCTAAATAAGAGCAAGACTAAACGTCTAAGTTTGAGAGGCACAGTTTGATAGGCTTTGTGTTTAACCAAGTTGGTTAAGTTTGGTCACCATCAACAACAAAGGCTCTACCTTGATTTTGCGCAGTTCACACAGATAATTTGAAAAGTATCCACAATAGTATAATTCATAAATTAAGTTCTGGGTGTGAGGGCTCGCCGTGGATGTTACAACTCAGCATGCTAGGTGCGTTGCTTAATTTTATTACAATGAAAACAATTATATAGTGTGAAAGCCGGAAAATTCTAATCGTTCTGTAGCAGCATACACAAAAAAAAAAAAACGATCTTTGGTTTTCCATGCAGATTAGGAATTTCCGGTTTCGCTCGTGTTATGGAACGTCCTGCTTTAATGCTCTCTCAATGTCCCCTGAAGGCACGGTGGTGTTCTGAAAAAACAATAGTGTGAATCAAACAAAACAGCGGGGGAGAATTACACAACACACACACCACACAGAGGTGGCATAGGCTGTGAAATTATCACACAACTTCAGATGTTTTAACTGAGGTAAAATTGAAAGCAAAAAGTAAAGTATGTATTTGCAGGTGAGCCAGCAATCATAATACTGCAGTCAAGACCCACTGGCTGGTGTCAGCACACGCAGTGATAAGACTGAAGCGGACGGAACTGTTGCCCTTCGTTCACAGCGGTCCCCTAAATACTCAGGGTCACATCTTCTTAAAGCGCATCGCCAGGGGAGGTGACACCGGCATCCAGCTAACAATTATTAGTAAAAAGGCAAACTCCACACAGAACACAAGTACACAGTCATGATTAGGACTGTGCTAACATACACATTCATCACAGTTAACTGTGAGGTGGCGAAACACGCGCATTTAAAGTTCTCGGTATCTGTCGGCTCGGCGAGGTATGCCAGCCACAGCGCCAGCCCCTCTAATACAATTTCTTCCTTTTGGATCTTTTTTTCACTGAAAGCAAAAGGTTTTTTAGATAACAAATGTGAAGTGTACAGGGCAGCGCTACTACTGTTTATTACAAATAGCCTGTCTGCTGCTGCATACACTGGTAATTCAAGTATTCATTTGTAATGCATACTGTGTATGAACCCTTATAAAGTTTATTGCAAGCACGAAACACGGCTTTGCAAAATGAAAAACGTGATGTGAAAAGAAAAGTAAAATGTGTGTGTGTGTGTGTGTGTGTGTGTGTGTGTGTTTGTGTGTGTGTGTGGCATATCAAAGAACCGTGGCAATACGTACAAAAAAAAAACAAAACAAAACAAAACAAAACAAAACAAAACAAAACAGTGGACAATATATCCCCAGACTACAGTAACTGATAAGAAGATCTTGACTCAACAGGTTATGGAAAGCAGGACATGCTCTTCCAGGAGACGAAGACGGGATCTCAGCCTGGCAGCTTCACACACCTCTCCACTCCCTCCTCTGCACTACAGCATCATTGTAGCTGCTAAGGATGTAGAATATTTGATAACTTGGGAAAGGGTGTCAGTTTTATTCAAGTATCTCTTGCCTCCCCCAACCCGCTGCTACAACACACACACACACACACACACACACACACACGTGTTTTCTTTCTGCCTGTTATAACTGTTGTACTCCAAGTATAAGCACTTACACTGACTTTCATTTCACCTCACAACTGATTACAATTTGACTCTGTCTCACTTTTAAGCGAAAGATCGTTCTTTTCAAACAAGTGAAATGCTTTCAAAGGTGCAAGAGGACTTAATTTCTTACTACAGCTGCACGTAATGTGATTGTAATTTTTAACTGTTATATTACGTTTCACAAAACAAAATGGTGATTAATATATTACAATAACAAATTGTCTTTCTCTGCTGTTTGGAAAAATTAGCCTTTGAAACGCAGCCTAAGATCATCATGTTACAACAAAACACTCCGTGATTCAAAACCAGTGCCAATCAGCATAAACCAGGGAATGGTCCCAGTGCCTCACCCAGCACTACAGTTAGACCCATATTAGACTGTAGACAAAAAAATCTTTATTTTCCCCTATAACAACTACCGTTGTCACACAAAACAGATTCCATATTTACTTGCATGTATACACTTGTATCCAAGTGCCATTTGTCAAGGCAGCACCACACAAGGAAGTGGGAATGATATTGTGATAGAATTTGCTGACTACTGTATCGCTGAGGTGAATAGTTATGTCCAAGAGTTCAAGCTTCCTGTGTTTATAAAGGCTGACAGGAGGTACTACACAGCTATCTCCCCGCGTTTTAGCTGTCAGATGTAACTATTCATAGAAGGTCACTTTATTGCCAAGAGAGCCCCAATCAGGCGACGGGTATCAGGTGACCTCTAATGACCGTGTTTCACAACTTGGAAGAGTCGGCAGCTGCAGAAGGCTTCGATCAAGGTAGACAGTAAACACACCAGAAAACTAAGAAGGATCCTGAGCACAGAAATATGACTATTCACAACTGACAGGAACTGAAAAGCCAGAGGAACTTCCTAAAAACAGACACAAAAGTTCACAAAACTTTATTAGACCCGAGACTCAATTCATGTGCATATGCAGCAGTACAAATCAATCTTAGCTGAGCAATTCTTTGTAAAATTTAGTTTAAAAATTCATAACTGTTTTGCTTTCGAGGTATTATATTCGATTCATGTTGAAACAGATGCCTTTGTTTCCTGAGATACATCAAGCCCCGCTGCAGGACAGGGGCTCTTCAGGGATGTTAGTCATGGCACCTATGGTCGGAACACAGAGCACTCACAGCACCAGAAAACCATCCCTCCCTGACAGAAAAGCCGAGGCCGTGAAAGACACACAGTACACAAGAGGGACAGTAAAACAGTCAGGTGACATTTTGCAAGCTATCCCTAACCCTAAACACGTACTAAACTGTTTTATAAAAATATTGCTTCTATACTTCTATACAGACTACCTGATTGAGAGGGACATTCAGTCACAGAGTGAGTGGGTAAGGAGCACACAGCATCCAGTGGTGTGTCACCAATAGTGAAAAAGAATTAAGCCATGTAATTTAGCATTACTGGTACATCTTTTTCAGTGGCACAGCTCTACATGTAAACTCGTATCAGTTTTCAAAACCCATCAGTAAGTCCTGCACACTCAGCATAAACACAAGCCACTGTATCATAACATTCAAAAGTTGAAAAAAAAGAAACTGTAGCAGCAGGAAAAATTAACAACTATATTTGTATTTTCTTCTTCTGTCGCCACCTTAACACGCATGGAGGGTGAACAAAATCAGACAATAAAAAGACAAAAAACAAAAGGAATTGAACTGAAGAGAATTTTTACACTCCAGGTTTTTTAAACAAGATAAGCATCAACTATTGCACACGACTATCACCAGAAACCAAGACAATGACTGAAGTCATCTTACCAGGTTTCATCATTTTTGAACTCCAGCTCTCCATAGGTATCTTCAAAGTCCTCCCCTCCACCTTTGGCCAGGCCCTCCACCGTGCGATAAGGCACAATGACGGTGCCGCGAGCTCCAGAAGTCCTCAGCACCTTCACCTCCATGATGCCCACACTTTCACTCACGTGTATCGAGTCGCTCTCGAAGGTGAAGATGCCAGCGTGGTCATCGTCCAGAATGGTGACAGTGGCTACCGCAGGGAAACCTAGCAACGCTTTGGGGGACACCAGGCTGTTTGACAACAGGAGATCATCTGTCTCCAGCATACGCACGTTGCTAAGTCGCACAAAGAAGTGCTCGTCCTCTTCGAAGATGTCATCGTCAATGATGCCAACGCTGATCTCCTTCTGCATTTCTCCCGGCTTGAACACAGCTGTTCCTTCCGTAAACTCATAGTCCGCGCCGGCATTAGCTGAGCCATCTTCCGTCTTGTAATCCACATACACTGTGTTCGTAATGTCGCCACCCTTCCTGGCAATTGTCAACAGAACAGCCCCGCAATTCTCAAGACACTGGTAGGCGCAGGGTTCAAAAAAGATCTTGGAGACAAACTCCTCCGGCTCCTCAGCCCGCACCTCCTGCACGCTGACGCTCCTCTTTGCCTGCTCAGCCACGTGCTTCTTGAGAATGTTCCCTGCTCCTGTCATCATACGCGTGGCCTGAATACGGTAAAAAGCTCGGCTCTTCTGCTGGTGAGAAAGAGCGTAGTAATTGGCCATCTCCACCAGCTGGTCCAGGTCTTTCTCTGGATGCTTTTGCTTCAGATCCTTTAAAATGCGAATCATGTCCCTCCGCGACTCATCCATCTCTTTGCCGTCCATCAGCCCGATGAGATTACTAGCAGCGCCATCAACAAAATGCGAGTTCACCATCTTTCCATCCATTTCAATGCCTTTGGACCGTTCACCTTCAGTCTCAATGATAACCCCCCTGTGCTTGTCTGTTCGATACTTCTTGTGCATGAACTTGTAAAATAGGAGGCGACGGTCAGCCACCCAGGCAAGGACAACGCAAATGGGAAAGAACGCCAGGGTGAGCAGGCCCTCCCACACCTGGACAACATTGGGAGAAAAAACTGCCAGAATCATATAAAGCCAAATGTAGGCAAAGATGCTCCAGGCTGCGGTGACGAAGAAAACGCGAAGGTGCTTGACTTTGCGTGTTTCTCCATCGGGGATGACGGAGACGCAGAGCCCAATGATGACGAACATGTTGAAAGCTGCGCTGCCTACTATAGTGGAAGGTCCCAGCTCTCCTGCCTTGAAGTTGTGGCCGCACACCTCAATGACGGAGAGTAGGATCTCGGGTGCAGAGGAGCCTAGGGCCATGAGCGTAAGGTTGGAGACGGTCTCGTTCCACACCCGAATGGTAGTCGTGGTTGTTTCTCCATTGGATCGTTTGATGATGATCTCCTTCTCTTGGGAGGTAATGACCTCGATGGCTGCCATGAAGCGGTCTGCAATGATGGACACGCCCAGGAACATGTAGATCATGGCAACAAAGTACACGATGACCCTCGCAATCTTATCGCCCTTTGACGGGTCCTCGGGGTACCAGATCGGCAAGATGATGCCTGGTTTGCAGTCGGACGTCCCCTCGCACGTGGCATTGCTGGCTGCTGGGAAAGGACTTGGGGTAGTACGGGCATCAGCACACAGCAACCCCGCCGCCGCTGTAGCAATGCCCAGCCAGAGGAAGGTGGAGGTCCCGGGGTTAGCCAGCCTTGGTCGCTCCATGCACCCTCCTTCTCCTTCTGAGTCCTTACCTCTCTAACAGTCACCCTGGGATCCAACACTGGGAAGCTCTGAAGTCCCACACAGCACCTAGAGAAAACGCAGCAAAAAAAAAAAAAAAAAAGTTAGTAAAATGCTAAGTGGTGTTTAGGAGCATACTGTAGCGTTACCAATATACTGCATCCTATTTAATATGTTATAAAAACATACAATTTCTTCACGTCATCCCTCCAAAAGATATAAAGGGCCATATGGAACATCAGATTTCTTTATTATGTAATATGATGCCAAACACTGTAATAACATTTAATTTAATAAGAATTTGTCTTCAGTTGCAGAAGTCTTTATTTTTAGTTTTAGTTTAGATTTGTTATTTAACAAAACTTGCCCTGGCAGTAACCCAATGCACTGGCCGTAATCCCACAGAAACAAGAATGTAGGACCAAAACTAAGCAGATATTACCTTCTAGAACACCTCAAAGCACACCTCAAAGCTGTTTTTTATAATGCGGATTCACGGGATAAAACATTAACGTCCTGACAAATGATTTGTTGTTAAAACCAAAAAAAAGTAACATTCGCTCCAAATTTTTGGCTTGGCTCTTCCAGCCCCACATTGTGTAATACACAAAGCAGAGATGTCACAGGACAGCAAGCTCACTGATACATGACAGCTAGTCATTTCCATAACCAGATGGGGGTATTAAGCACAAGCCATACACCTTGTGATCAGAAACAGAGCTGCTTTCATCATTAGGAAACCGCTCACGTACTCTGTGCTCCCCGCGACACCGACGCACTCACATACAGCGTAGGGTAGGAGCCCATTACACACACAGAGTGATGCACAGACAAAGCTGGAGACGGGGAGGAGCCACGGCTGTCACCGTGATGCAGGCATGTTGCACCTAGTGATTTCATTGGTGGGCCAATCACTCCTTATATTAATCAAATAACAAGGAAAACAGCGGCATTAGTGGGGTGGCCAAGCGGCCAGTTAGGTTGGCACTGGCTTCCCCTTTGGCTCTGCCACTGCTGACACCCAGCTGCACCTCTGCGTCCTGTATTCCAAACAAACATCCAAACAAACACATATAATACGAAAGATGGAAGTGAAAACTGCAAAAGCCTCGACTGGAGGGATTCACATTTCCTTGTACATTTCCTGAGTTTCTCCCTGTGTATAAAAGTATTTAGGTGAGTTTCAAAGCTTACAGATGTTTTATGTTCAGTTCCTTTTTGGTTTTTTCATTTACCTTTCTCATCTTTCTGTAGAAAACCCAATGTAGCATGTTGCAATTCTGCAGAAAATCAGTCCTGTGTTGGCAAAATACAAAAGGAGCTGCAATACAGCCAAAACCAAGAAGAGGACAATTATTTACTGATAGGTTTCTGCCAAAAACTGGCAAAATTAATGTTCCATCTCCATTGTCAGGTGAATAACTTTATTGTTTATGGATATTTCCTCCTTAGTAGCTGTCTTACCCCATCCCAGTTCCACAAGAGCGCACTGAAGTAAAGCTGCAAAGTTGCCTTCAATCTTTAATTCATTACCCATGTAAAATATAGTACAATGTAGCAGACTTCCACATTTCACAATTTGACAATAATCTCCTTAATAACAATCAACTTTCATAAGCAGTGAAAATGCCCATAAATAAACAGACAGTTCACTCCTCTCTTTATGTGAAATCTAATACAAACAACATGGCTCAGTATTAACATGAAATAATTTATAATCTGGTCAAAACCTGAACTGCAATTCGTTACCCTCCTTTCAAGGACTTTCATTTTTAGGGTATTATAATACTTTATTAATCCCAGAGGGAAATTACTCCTCTGCTTTTCACTCAGTCCCAAGGGGGAAAAACCAGTGGGCAGCCACACAAAGCATGCACCCTGGGAGCTAGCATTTGAGTGTTTTACTCAAAGACACAGCTAGTTGAACTAGGATTTAAACTAGGAGACTTCTATATCCAAGCCTGCTATTCTTCCCATTCAGCCACCAGCCCGCTAATTTACACTGGCTCCAATTTCTACCAGCATATTTTTCATCTCAGAAAACTTTTAGAATTGTTTCAAAGTAACTGATTTACCGAATGCCTAATAAACCAATTACAGGTACCACCCAGTAACAGTGCCAGGTTTGCCACCTGCAGCGGAGACGGGGAGTGTCTATTCTCTTGTGCCAACTCTGAAAGATGATTCAAGGGCCGCTTTTGTCCTGCAGATACTGGAAATGGCTGTTTTTACAGTTATAATTAACACCTGCCTGGCACCTGCAACACCAGGTGAGGTGACACATTGTTGAAATAATTACTTTAATAAAGCACAGCTTCACAGAACTGAAGTTAAGCAAAAAGCGGCAGACGTCCTTGAGGCCCATGGCTGTGCACCACACTGTTACACAGTGCACACAGAATTAAGATACATTTTTTTTTAGTCTTAACAGGGTCACCTTGTACCGCTGTAAATGGCTCATGATGTGCAAAACAAATTTGTCAGTATTTCCAAGGGTTCCATAAACTAACACGATTGAACTTAAAATGCTGAATTCTTCTTTATCACTGGCTATATTCACTGTATAACTAGAAGCAGAGCAGTAAGTGAACTGGAAAAATACCTATCAATTATTAATTCTGACAAACACTCAATAATATTCAAAGGCAGCATGTCATGAAGCAATGGAGTTTATTAGTATCTCTGATCAAAGAGGCGATCTGCACGTAGCAGCATTATCCAACTGTCGCAACCCCGACTCCCCTCCAAACCCTTTATACACATTCTCTTGTGGCCTTTTTTAATATTTAAAGTTTGCCTTATCTACAGACCATATCCTGTCCATCTCATGGGTTTCCCTTTTTCTATCTCTGGGTAGGAAGGGGCGCAGACTCAATCAGCTCAAACCTGTTCTGTGGTTTTCAAAGCATGAGCGAATTCTGTCATCATATCTTAGCAACAATCCCACAATGCATCATATCAGTTCTAAACTACACTTATTCCATATCATTCAACTGTTAACATTATTTTCCTCATAAATCTCTTTCACATTTAGCAGTATTTGCACAGCTAGATAATTATGAGGGTCTTAAGAGGATTGACTTGAAAAAATTTTAGCAGCAAGAACGCCAGCAAAAATGTGTGTACTTTCTTTGTTACTACAAAAGCCAAACCAGAAAACAAAAATTAAAGAAAAAACACGGACAAAAGCTACAAAAACACAAATTTCGGGAAGTATGTGGGCACAGGGAACCAACCAGGTAAGAAAACAGAGACACAGTAACAAAAGCACTGAAACCACGAACACCAGGCGAGTAGATAAAATGGCATTAATACCAGGCACCCAGACAGACAAAACACCACACTGAAACAGTGACAGTCAGGAAACAGCATCCAGGTGCAAATACTCAAAGACAAAGAACAACAAGGAAACAAGAAGACGAGTTAACAAGAGAATGAGGGGCGTGGTCACAACAAGGACAGCCAGACAAGCCCTGACAATCCCACGACAGCTGCACTTATATGTTTAATAAAGCACTAACTGTGAAACAAAGTGGGGCTCCAGAATGTGCTGTAACACATTCTACATTCTCCGCTGGTGCTATACTATGACCATACAAACTTGTTTCTGTGTTCAAAACCTACTTAGTTAGATTAGAAAGGTGTACAGTACTCCATTACAAACACTTATTCACTAAAGAGGCATAAAAATGTACGCTGGCCTTACAACACTGTGCCCACTATCTGAAATAAGGCCATTCTAAACACAGGTCAGATACAGCCTATGTGCATAAAACAAAATTTAATTTATATATATATATATATAGATCAGGGACAGTATATAATTTATATACTGTATATATATTTTTTAATTCCTCACTTGCCCCTCTGGGCGGTCCTTGTCTCCTTCAAGCTCGGGTCCTTTACTAGACGCCTGGGAGCTTGAGGGTGTGTGTGTGTGTATATATATATATATATATATATATATATATATATATATGTGTGTGTGTGTGTGTGAATTCTGAATACTGCTGAAATCTGAACAATAAAAAATTACATTTCCTTATATACATGATGATGCACCCCCACTCAAATCTGACATACTTTCCAGCCCATCACAGGGCACAAGGCAGAGTACACCCTGGACAGGGCACCAACCCATCACAGGGCACAAGGCAGGGTACACTTTGGACAGGGTGCCAACCCGTCACAGGGGCACAAGGCAGGGTACACCCTGGACAGGGTGCTAACCCATCACAGGGCATAAGGCAGAGTACACCCTGGACAGGGTGCCAACCCATCACAGGGCACGAGGCAGAGTACACCCTGGACAGGGTGCCAACCCATCACAGGGCACGAGGCAGGGTTCACGCTGGACAGAACAAATGGTTATCCTGGACAGCCTGATACAGGCAGCCCTATAAATGAGGTAGAATACAGTCCATAACAGGGTGCCAGCCCATACCATGGTGCTCACTCCCACCCACACTCACAGTCAAAGCCATTTAGAGATCCAAATCCACCTACCTTGAATTTCTTTGGGCTGTAGGAGGAACCTAAAGAACACCCACATGCACGCAGAGAACGCGCAAAGTCCACACACAAGCGCGCAAACACACACACACACAGACAGACACACACACACACACACACACACACACACAAGAGCACACAGTTTGAAGCTGTGATCATGAGAGCTGACACCACTACACACTGACCCAGCACGCTCCCTTCAATTTTTATAAGAAACCTCTTACCGTAAGCACATACGAAAATGGACAGAAAATTTTAAGTCAGCACAAAGACATTACAGGTGGCACATATTAAACAAAGTTTCACAATCTTACAAAATACTGTACATGTGACAGAGGAGTCAAGTCCTCCACCATGTCATGTTGTTTAATAGCTCTCTCCTCCTCAAAGATGAGTTGGGGATGGGATCTTTTCCCACCCTTTCCCAATGACTTTAGGGCCAATATGTAAGAGAATAATTGCATTGGGTTCTACCTCACGTGTTATGAACGCTTGGTTTGGAGTAGTGGTGACTTATACACCAGAACATGGTATGTGATTCCTCCCCCACTAATCCAGGAAAGTAGGAGGGACACTCCTACTCTTGGGTAAGTAGCAATTAAAATGAGAAAACAGTTCAAATTAAATATTTCGATCATAACTTTGTCTATATGCAGTTAATTCACATTTAAAAATGATGACATTAATATTGTTGACACTATTGACTGAAACAGAACAGGTTTCAGTTTCACTACCTATAGAATGAGACAATATTGCAAAGTACTGTGACTTTCAACTAAAGCTCTATCTTTGAAACCTTACCGATATATAAAACCTTTGTTTCACATAAATACAATAAGGCAATGAAAAACTTTCCAATGAGTTCAAGTGCTGTTTAGCAACAAAGCACTGAACAACAGTGAGCAGAAAAACACACACAAGAGAAACAATAAGTACTAAGTACAAAAACTCTGTTTAAAAAAAAAACAATTAGAAGCTGACACGCTTTGCTGAATATCCATTTGAGAAGATATCTATAAGAGGAGGTGAGAAGCTTTGAGGAAACGTTGGTGTGGCTGCAGCGGGAGGCCCCGCGCCGCACCTGTAACTTTGCTGACGGTCCATTTGCCAAGTACTGAGAGTCCTCGCCAAACCTCCAATGCTTCAGTTTGTCAGAGAGCATAAACATGCTGACAGCTCTAAAAAATCCCTCTGTTAACCCCAAACCCACACAGCTGATCGTCCACCCTTGAGACCCCTAAGACCTGTCTTCTCTCAAACTTTTATGCTCCTTTTAAAAACTCCATAAAAAAGGCTTGCAATCATCTTAAACTGGCGTACTGTCAGAAAAGAAATAAAAGTACAAGCCATTACTCCCCTTACTCTTCTTTAGTCTCCTCCCCCCTTTATGATTGGCTGGAGGACCTGTTAGTCTGCCTTGACTACCAATCAACAGTTTCTATATTATACATACAGATAAATCTGCCCTGGTCAATGGACAAAAAAAATCAAACAAACAAAGCTGTAATGTGAAATGCAAGAACACCATCTCTCAGCATGAAAATGTTCTATTATTAGGTTGCAGATGATAGAGAACATTGCATTAAGGTTAGCTAAAGTCAAATTTAGACAAAACTCAGGAAGCAAATAGCTTGTCTAAATTAAAAAAAATCAACAAGTAGGATTTATAATTATTACTCAAGGCTGCATACAGAAAGCACAGTGTTTCAAGCTGTGCCCTGTTGTTGCTGCAAGTCCTTAGATAAACTGACAAAGCTTTATTACTACTGATACTACTACATCTATTATTATTATTTATTATTATTAATAATAATAATAATAATAATAAGAAGAAGAAGAAGAAGAATACGAATATGAAGAATAATAATAAACCAATATTAGCCAACCACATCACTCTTCTGACTTTCACAGCATCCTCGTTCTGCAGCTTCAGCCTTTGAAATGTTTTGGGTGTTGCCAGACAACAAGAGTAAAACACAATTGCAGGAGCCTACCCTAAAATGGTCTTTTGACTCAATGTGTAGAACATCAGGCTGGGATGTGGAAGTCTCCTGGCTCAAATCCCACCACAGCCAGCTGTGTCCTTGAGTAAGACACTCAGCGCTAGTTCCCCGGGTGCTGCGTGTGGCTGGCTGCCCACTTCTCCCCCAGAGGATGCAGAGCAATTTCCCTCTCGGATTAATAAAGTACTATGAAATCTAAAAGTTAAAACGCTCAGCTTTAAAGACGTACCTGAGCCATGAACCTGACACTCAAACCTTCATATAATGAAGGTGGAATATTGTTTAACAGCAATATCACCTATCAAACTCTAAAGTAACAAGAAACAAGCCAAACAACTGTTATTTCCTCTTTATTCTATAGTA
Organism: Chitala chitala; assembly: GCA_025773905.1. Classification (NCBI taxonomy): domain Eukaryota; kingdom Metazoa; phylum Chordata; class Actinopteri; order Osteoglossiformes; family Notopteridae; genus Chitala; species Chitala chitala. The sequence goes on from JABJVR010047723.1 coordinate 13,842, forward strand.
CAAGACTGGACAATATTCATGACATGTTAATCTTAAATATAACCGAACACATCACAATGAGGTGATTCTATTCAAAATTTCCACTAATCTAAAAGGTGCAGGCTCTGCACAATCCATGACAATGGAGACTGACACATTAAATTAAAATGCCTACCTACAGTACGTTGATTACTACAATGTTATATACAAAACACTAAATATTTTTATAACTCTTTTTATTAAGATTGAATTCTCCAAGTTAAAAATATTCCACAGCAGCTCAAAGCATTTGACACACTACCAGTTTATTGTCAGAACATACAAGGAGGAAAATTAGCTATTTAAGCACAATTTCTTAACAACACAAATCGTAACACGGCAGAGAGACTATGGCAGTTCTGCACAAGATTGTCCACACCTTATAATAAATACTGTATAATTAAGCAAAAGCATCACAGATTATAATTAAACGGTAAAACATGAGAAACCAGGACACAGTCTGATTTGAAAATATAGGCTTTTCACAATCTTCCACCACACAGTATGATTCATTGTGAGAAAATTCATAGACTCCATGTCAACGCATCTGATAAATGTATTTGATTCATTATATGATATGATTTGATTCAATATTACAATCAATATTACACAATAAGCCATACCAAAACAATCACTACCCCACACACAGGTCACTCAGTTAATTAGACACACCATTAAAGTAAAACCGTTTACGCATGTATTTAATATTTGACAAAGTACAATGCCGTGAATACTTACTTAACGCAAATATTAAGCTACATTTATTTTTTCATTTCACTGCTTGCTGAGACCCTTACCTCACTTAACCCTAGAAGTCTGAGCAATTTGCTTTTAAATAAAATATAAAGCTAATACGGGTGTTTCATTTTGTACCTTCACAATCTGGCGCTTGCAAAATGGACCATTTTAAAGTGAGACGAGGACCCTTTTAACTGCCAATCTTATGTATAAAGATGCAATATATCCTGGCCATTTTATACAATCTAGGCTATTTAGAGAGCGCTGGGAAATTTTTACTTTTTAGAGTGAGTGCTGCCTAAACTCAGTTTTGCATATTAGGGTCATCATGCAACAAATCTGTTCAGGGAGGCTTCTACTTACAAGTTAAACACAAAAGCAATTTAATGCTACTCCTCTAATCAGACTTTAATGGCAACAGATGTGTCATCATCCATCTGTTACAGTAGCCTCCAGAGATGGCTGTGTAGCAGTTTACTCCTCACTTACAAGAGAAAACACAAGAACACAAATTCTGACATGAAACCCAGCAGCAATATTCGCTTTTTATTTTAAAATGAAAAATGCTTGCAGACGGAAAACACCGTAAACATTATTTGAGTAAGAATCCAAGAACACACGGGCAGGCAGATATGTAGTTGGTTTTGGCTTGAGGCTTGGGTGACAATGACGGTCTTTCATCGTTAGGGACGGGGTCTCATAACTAGGGTCAAGATCGATTCTTGAGGCTTGTTTTAGTTAGCAGTTAAGCCCTGAACTAAAAAACGTACAATTCAAAAAAACAATTCTGCCGTGTATTGCATTGTGGTTCCAGTTAATATTAGGTTTCTTTATGGTTGGTTGTATTGTTGTTTACCAGAAATTCATTAAAAGAGGTCCCGCATACCCAATGATAGGGCCTTCATGTCATCATTCACAAATGCACAACAGTGTCACAGCGACGCCTGACGGTACGTTAGAATACAAATTTCATTAATACACAAATTATTTGACGTCCACATTTTCATACCCCTTCATCAGCCATGTTAACAAACCAGTAAGAATGGTGAAATAAAATCGAAGCATTGTTCAGCTAAAAAATACACACATTATTCACTCCACTCTATTAGATCCACTCTGTTTTGAGGTTCAATATAGAGTATATTTCCCATAGTAGCAGTCTATAATAATTATATATTATTATAATTATAGAAATGCTATTATTAGTATTTTAATTTCTGTTGGTCAGACATTTAGTTGAACCCGAGTTTATATCAGCAACGTGTCTTTGTGTTTCTCACAGTTGCTGTAAATTCATGTTTACTTAGAAACATAGTTAGGATATTAATTTAATTCCTGTATAAAAAGCAGCCATCACTGGTTCAGATTTTATGGTCATGCTATGGTCCTCAGGGTGCTAAAAACAGCTATCATTTACAATTATTTAATAATTTCAAGAATTATAAAAATATTCAATGTTCAATGACTGAGAGATGCAAACTATGTTGCAAAGTAGATATAAACCATTCCTGTTCACTACAGGTCATAAGAGCTCAGAAAAACATTAAACCTCCAACCGTTCATAGTAAACAGACAGCAAGTCCTGAACTTCGGCTAATGCATTTCAGAAACGGAGTCTGTCTGCAAAAGGCTTCATAAATTTAAGAAGTTGATAATATGGTTGATGTTGTATAAACCTTCAATTTTTAGAGATGACAAATCGACAATGTCAGTTTTGCTTTGCAAAAACATAAAAAAAGTCTGAGAAGTTATATAAATGAAGAAAGCTGTTCCGTGACAGAAAAAATGCAAGCCAGATCAAATAAATATCCAGCACTGTTGTCTTTGTGAATTTAGAAAAAAAAAATTTAATATATATATATATGTATGTATTTACACACACACACACACACACACACACACACACACACACACACACACACACACACACACACACACACACACACACACACGTAAACACACCATTCATCAGCACACCTATTATTAGGCTTCTTTCAACTGCAAGTGGCACAGAACAGGAGAAATGTAGACATGCAATTTTCAAAGACAGCTTGAATTTTTCTAATAAATTGTTTAATGCAGAATTATTGCCTGAAAGGGCAATAATGATGGAAGTACCAACAATAGGTCGGTCGCAAAACTTGTGCTGAAGATATATTAACGGAAAAGGATTTGGTGACGTGTGTATTTCCCCACCAAAAACACATACGAAAACATCACATTCTGTTACCTTTACTAAGTGTTTCATTTGGGTCATACTAAATAAACTTAACATCACAGAACAGGAAAAATTTTACAGCCTGTAAAAATTAAAATACTCCACAAATATTAAAATTAAATCATGAACACAATCAGCTATTGTCTTTGCATTTACAACAAAACAATTCATGTGCAAATTTCACATCTCTGGAAAAAGTCTGTTACTGTTCTCTCAATCTATCCACAGCCCAGCACGCTGTTAATAGGTGTACACTTCATCTGACCCCACATTTGAATTCATCACCTGAAGCACACATGTGAGCGTTCACGCGTGATGTACGCAAAAGTACCAGGAAAACCAGCAAGTTCTCTGCTAAATTTGCACTTGGCTAAGGACCAGTCACTTCTTGTCAACGGATGCCTAAAACAGCAAAATTATAACGTGCAGAACTGGGTAGCAATTTGGGAAGTAAAACAATACATTGTATTGATAGATATCAATGTTTCTGTCTAAACACGTTCTCTACACAAAGGAATCAAGAACTTTCCGCCACCAGCATCTCCAGTAAAACACACTTTACGAACGTGCTTATTTTGAGAGCTTCAAGCAACCTTGTAACATCTGTGGGAGGTAGCCAAACATATCAACCCATTTTTTTACACCGAGAGTGTTTCACTGTATAGGACTTGGACAAGCACTCTCAGTGTCAAATTAGCCTAGCCAGCTCAATGGTGTAATGCCTTTTCTAACCACTGCAAAATTATGGCGTTTGCATGAGTTGCCAAGTAAATTTTGGAGATCAGTTTATTCCTGTTACATACAATAATATATTCAGGCTTAGGAAAACAAATAAATTGTGAGAATGATGTTTTAAAACGTTTGGTTATAAACCTTATAGTATTTATTACATCGATCAAAGTTTGTTACAACATCTGCAAAAGAACAACAGTATTCCCCCTCCAAAAGATGGTGCATTAGGTGTACAAGATGCATATAATTATGCAGTATCTCTGTTTTTGTTTGTTTAGTGTGTGTGTGTGTGTGTGTGTGTGTGGGGGGGGGTATGGCTATAATACAAAAGAATGCAGTATTGTTCACGCTGTCTGTGATTGGAAAAGCTTGTCATGGTTCTGACGGACGCATAAAACAGGTTATGCAATGTGTTTTGTTTTAGACTACAGTGTTTGGTGAGTGTTACTAAGGGATGGTTGTGTGTGTGTGTGTGTGTGTGTGTGTGTGTGTGTCTGGCACAACTACCTCTTGCTGTGCATTGCTTACAAGTTGTCAGTGAGCACACTCTCTCTGGCTGTGTGTGTCAGTAGCTTGTAAGCAGAGATGCATTGTATCCTTTCTTGTATATTATTGCAGTGGTTAGACTGCCAAGCATATTGCTGGTAAATCAGATTAGACATGTTTTGATATCACTGTTACACAGGATCCCTAAGATGTCTTGGCAGCCTGTTCAGGGTTTAAGGTCTAACCTGCCTTATGCTGTCTGTGCTCCGGGACACACTCCAACCTCACTGTGATCTTGAACTTCATCATTCTAGGAAATGAACATGCCCTACAGAACTCGAGATTCATAAAATGTGACTGAATTAGCCTACACGATACTAAATTATACTACATTTTATTACATAAAACGGACGTTAAGCAAAAGAAATCCGCCATTTTAAAAGTGCAAGAACAGATTGTATTGATGTGAAACCTCAATACAGTTTTAGTGAATGGTCACTGCAATCCTCTCTATACCACATTGCAAATTTGCCTATATTGCTGTCTGGTTAGACACATGTATGGCCAGCACAGTGCAGAACAAGCCACCATTTAAATGATTAAGTAAAAGAATGGAAAAGTCATATTAACTGACATGAAAATTATTTAATTTGAACTATGGATACTATCATGCATGCAAATGATTGAACTCAACAAACATGTTATAAGGGACATCTCTGCATAAAAGTGGCAGAAAAACAATGTTTATGCATTGATTATAAAAATGATGCTTACATTACTTATACGTTCTTGTAGGACGAGGAGTACATAAACATTAAATACGAACAAGTGGTGCTTCTTAGAAAACAGTATAAGCACAGTGCCTACACCACTGTAAATTTATATGCCACTTCCTGTCATGCTCACCTTTTACCCATCTGTCACGGAGTGAGAGTAATGAGCAATATTGCACTAAATTAACACAACTCTGGCCATGGGGTCACCAGGAACAGATTGTCGAACGAAGAATTAAAGATCGCAAGAAATCATAAAAGTGAATTGCTGTCAGAGTATCAATCCGGCTCGGTCTTTAAAGGCGTCGACTGAATTCACCGGATTAATCTGAGGAACTTTAAAGAAAGCACGAAGTGAAATCGGCGCCCGTGAATCTTTTTGCCTATTTTGGAAGAGAGCGGCTGCACGTCGGCTATTTGAGTCCCCAGTAAACATGAGCTCAGCTTGGCGAGATGGAGCACATCAGGTGTTCCTCAACGAATCAAAATACACCGAGTTTTCGCGATCTCACACCTGACCTTCTTACTTAAATGGGAATATTTGTCTTTTAAAACCTTTGCAACAATACAAACAAGGTGTAAAAATTGTAATGCATACCAATTTGGATTTAAAACCTAAACAGGGAAAACAGATTGTGTCCAAAATAAATGACTGTAATACTATTAGCAATGCAAGACATTTAATTAAGTAAAAATCATGGTATTTATTACAAACACCAAAAATGGTAATTGTACCGTTAAGACAACTGCTACGGCTTTGAACGATTTGTCATGTTGTTCTTAATTATTATCATTATCACAGTCATTATCCTCTGCGCGCTGTTATTTTCTCGTAGTTATGGTTTTAGATCATTATTAAATGTTGCCAGTTTTCATATCATTTACTTAAAAACCTACGCTTGATTTCTGTTCAGCAAATAACGCGTTATGTAAGCCCTTGTTGTAAATGTTTAATTTTAAAATGTGCAGGCCTGCGTATAGGCTATACATCATTTGTGCGTGTATATAAAGTCAGTTCTATACTTTCCAAACATTTCTTCCATTGGTGGTAAATCGATACAGCCCTTAACACACCTGTCCGGTGTATGTACATGCGTGCATTGGCATGAGCCTTAACTCTACGACAAGCACGCAGTCCGTGTGCTGAACGGGAACTGACGCGATCCTGTGATCAAAACTGATTCGGGCTTGCACAGTTTCCCCCCATCATTTTATAATTGCCACAGCAATCAGGAGCTCCAAATTATCTGCGTATCCTAGAAGTCAGTAGACATTAAATAACACTAAAGTTTGAACCAAACAAAACGACATCTTTTTTTATTCTGTTCTGTATAATTCTGTATACGCGTAAAATTGTAACCTTGATAATAAAATTACAGTCGGCATCACATTTATGAGCGAAATAACGGTAATGTGCACTCAGCACAGTGTATTGTCTAGGGTAAACCAAAAAGACGAATATGTTGTATGCCTGCGTTAAAACAAAACTACCAGCACAATGCATGGCCACTTGCGCAGAAGCACTGAGTTAGTATTTAAAATGACCACACCGGTTAGAAACCCACACTATCATCAATCAGAAGGTGAGGCACGTACCTCTATTTATATCCTCTCTATGTGTTTCCCAAGATTAAACGATTTCGTTAGAAGACAGCAGAATATCCCCTTTTCTTTTAGAAATGTCAGTGGCAACTGTGGTTGCTCGAAGCGGCGTATGTGTCCGCTATCCGCCTCTCCTCCTTATCTGTCAAGCGTTTATTCCTTGCTCGTTGAAATAACACCCCAGGGATGATCGGGTCTCCCCACACACGCAAAAGCTGTTCCCAGCGCCCGTTCGGAGCCGGTGGATGGATTAAGCTGGAGAAGCGACTCGCCCACTCCTTTTCGCTGGCCCTTGGAAGCCTGTTTTTTTTACGCCAGCTGGATACCGCTTTCCCGTTTGTCAGCGGCTAGGAGGACGATCTGAGATAGGAGGTTCTCTTAGTGCCCAGGGCTTTGAAGCCATCCATACCGCTATTCCAAGACCCCAGCGCTTTGAGCAGCGTCCTCTCCACCTCTCCTGTCTGCGTTAGCGCAAAATATATTTGGTCTTCTGACGCTCGCGCTCCTCTTTCCAGGACCAGATAAATTAAGTGCACGAGAATAACAAATACGCAAAATGAAGCATGCGTTTTAAAAGCCAACAATCCAATTTTAAAACGTATCTTTTAAAATTCGTCCTGTCTCGGTTTTAATGAACGCACGGGATGAATACGCCGCAATTCCTCTAAGTTTTAATTACACGTTACCTTATTTGTTATCTGATTTAATTACAACACAAAAAAAAAACGTCTAACTGGTTCTTGGGAAGGGATGCCCAATCTCCAAAGGATCGAAAGAGCGAATTCAAATAGCACGTCTTAAGTCAGCACAACCTCGCCCCCTCCCTGTTTCTCTCTCCGCCCCCCGATACCAAAAATCACACACACACACGCGCGCGCGCGCCTACGTCATTCTATCAGCTGGGAAGGAAAACTGCAACAAAAACCATGAATATTTATTATTGTAACTGTGAAAATTGGGATCTAGAAAGACTGTGGAGTGTAAGCAATATGAAAACGTTTCGCTGTCATCACATTTTCCAGAAAATAGAACGTTTTATACCTAATCATATTTTTTTCTTTCTCAACGCCAATATTATTTTACTCATCAATCTGCGTTTCCTAACACTGAGCATCCATTCGAGGTTGACCGAGTTAAGGATTTTTCCAGATTTGCCAGTGAATGTGGCCAGTGCATTGGTTCCATGGTCCATTTATATGGTCATATGAAGAAGCAGCTTTAACATTTGACTTGTTTAATAGGCCTACCTGAATTTCAGGTGAACACGTCGCACAAAGTGTTAACCTAACGTATTGATAGCTGTGTCCTTTGCGTTGACATGTGTTGCACCTTTTAAAAAGTAGCTACTGTCACCGGTTTAAAATTATGGTACATTTAGAAAGGACTGGTTTCAATTCACATCTTTAAGATTTCCAGGCAGACACCCTGACTTGTTCAGCAGAACAGATTCAAGTAACACGGACAACATTGAGACCATAAGATTCATGATGACAACACAGTCTCTAGCTGCTTGTCAAAACTGTATTGTGCATATTTATAATGCAGCAGAAAGTGTTAAAGTTAGTGGTTATATCTTGCTTACCATAACAATCCCTGCTTTGTCTCCACTGATACGGTTTGTACCCTACCGCCCAAATTCTCATGGTACCTGATGAGCTTTCCAGGTCCATGTACAAGTTTTAAACAAATTACTTAAATTTAGCGAGATGAATAAAACACAAGTTTAAAAAGTTTAACTGTACCTACATCGAACCAGGTGTATGATTTTCTATTCAACTATGTACACAGGACAATCACCACAAGGAAATGACAAGCACTTTTACAAAATAAATCATAAACTGTTTTTTAGCTGTTTATCCCATGTCACATGGACCTGGAGCCTACTCAGGCAGTTTAGGCTGCAAGGCAGGATACACCCTGGACAATGTGCCAACCCATCACAGAGTGGTAGGCATGGATGTGGTTTTCAACAAGTGCTAGCCAATTTCAACCAAGCTGCAAGTTCCTGCTGGGCCTTCCTTATAGATCCCTGTTCTTTAAACTACTTCCCACGTTTGTCTTTTACAAGCAAGCAGTGGAATCAGTTGACAGCAGGCATCACACGCATACTTAATGTCACGCTCAATATTTACGTATTAATTGTATGGCATATCTGCTGTCCCATTCGTGTAAATCTCAGTTTTACTAGGTCTGGCAGATCTCTGCTGTTTGTAAAATGTATTTTAAACTTCTGTTAGCCTAATGTGAAGCACTTAGGATTTCCCAGGATAACAAGGGAAAGGGCATTTGGGAAAGGGCATCATGGAAGTCCCACCAATGTGCAGAGCCCCACCTGTTCCTTACTCCCATGAGGGTCTTTCTATATATAGACGCTCTCTCTTTCTGTTGCAGTATGTTGGACTTATGATCAGATTCCTGGGCTCCAGTGAAAACACATTTGCTTGGTTTCCTTTCATATATTGTATTTGTCATTATTATTTTTACCAGTTCCATACTCTAATTGCCAGCAACAAAGCAACAAGGGGGGGTGGTGGTGTTTTTGTCTATTTATTAAACACCCCCTGCTCCACATCAAACTGGTGAATGGGGAACTGAAACGCTTGGTTGGAAGACACTGCCAACACACTCCGTGAAAATCTTAAAAATCCAAAACTGTCTTACCTTAAGATCTTCTCTTTAGACTAAGATACAGTCTTACTTTCAGTATGTAAAGTAGTCTACATATGGGTCTACAAACATGATAGTTGTATTAATATGTTTGCACCGTGGGAAAAATTATACATGTGCACAAGTAACAAAGTGAATGTTAATTCACAGCTCATGACAGGCTATTTATCATGCTAGCAGGATTAGCATAGCGTGCATTTCTTATTCCCTTCCATTGTACAGAACACTTGCAAATGAGCATTTTTGGCTCTTATACAGTGAACTTGGAGTTCTTTGCAGTCATACCTGTGATGGTCAATCGTCACCCAGATCATCAGATGTCACATGTTGGTGTGCTTCCAAATTACCTGCTTCTGGGCTTCGACTGAATGACATTTGGAGGCAGAGGCACATTTTGGGATGGTGGTATCTAATAGCAAAGCTGTAGCTTGTGATATTTTACCTTGTATCTTATTTTTTTGGGTTATTATGAAAAAAATTACATCTATATCATCAAGTTATTTTGGTTCTGAATCATATTGAGGTGCTACTGGCATGTTTCTGCATTGGCAAAAAATGCCTTTCAGACCTACCGGCTGACAAAAAGACTTTCTCATATTAAAGTCATCATGAATCTGCAGTGACTAATGCCAATCTGCTTAATTGGTGGGGGAATTTGGAGTGATCTTTAAGAGGGTAAAGCCTAACTAAATATCCCTGTGAAACTGGACCTGCCTTGATACTTTCACATTTGTTCTAAAACATCTGTAACTTTTTGATACGATCCAAATAAATTGTGTTTTACAAAATACTTCTTCTCTTTATGGTTGAAGGCTGCTTTGTACTACAGAACAAATGAAAACAGGTATAACCCAGTTTTGAGGCTCTGTAGCACAAAATATTAAGACATTAATTAATGTGTGTGAATCGTGTATTATATAAATGACCCACAGTAAATGTAACGACCACCACCATCCTTACAACGTAATTAAATTACATTATCATGACACACAATACGAAACATTTTTTGCAATATTAAATAAGCATGGCTTACTAATTAAAAACCAAGTGACCCTCATATGTGATAATTTACCTCTTAGCCTAAATATATGGCGTAACAGTCTGACATTCATAAGGTATTTCAGGTTTAACAGCAACCAGAACAAGGTGATGCTTTCTGGTAAATATTCTGAATCTGTACTTTAAATGTATGTTGCAGTAAAGGTGGTACACGAGACCAGCTACCTTAGACTATGGCTCTGTCTGGCGTTTTTTACGGGCTGATAATGTGAGCGTTGCCAAGAGCTCTGAATTTATCTTTAATTTAAACATGACCATTAAAAGGCAATTTACATTTTACAGCATTCCACGTGCATTATTATGGAGACAAAATGCAGATTAACAAGTAAAAGTCATCTGCTGAGATGGAAAAATATTGCTCTACGTTTTTTTATTAGAATGCATATTTGTTCGTGACAACTGACATGTCACACTTAACGCAGCTACGCGTATTTGTGAAGTACATCTAGAAACTTCTGTTAACTTTTGAACGGCAAGCCTAACCCGGTCTTGTACAAGCACAGATACATCAAAGGTGAATATGTAATAATTGCAAAAACAATGTGCTCTAATGCTTAAAGAGTTGCGGGATTCCTTAAACTCAGTCTTATGGACACTTTAGGGTGTTGTGTAGACGGTTTATCTTGTCACTGGCCAGTCAGTGAGGCTCATATACTTCAGTAAACCAGACCTACTGCAGTAACAGGTCTGCCATGTACTTCTGTGACCTGCTTTGGTAAGTGAAGAGGAAAGGGGTAAAGACCTCAGCAGCTTTCCATTATGAAATCTCAGCCACCTAGCAGTGGCGCTACATGCCTTTGCCACCTTGTCCCCTGCCGAGGTCTGTTGCCTTGACAACACTTGGCCCCCTCAGTCCTGGGGAGGAGAAGTGATTAGGGTGATATGTCTGCATGCTGTTGCTTCATTACATGGGAAATGAAATGAAGAGCCAGGGGGTATGTTTGTTCTGTGTGGACTCACCCTCCACTGCAAACACCAACGCTATTTATAGAAATTAAATATTAAAATAAGAAAAACATATAAAACATTGTGCCCCCCCCCTCCCCGTGTCTTCATGCATTCTTTTATCTCTTCTATCTCTTCATAGTTCTTTGCCTTACTGTCGTGTGGAGTGTGTTCTCCAGAGGTGAGTGGCTATGCTCGCAGTGTAGCAGTATACAGCTGTAAACATGTAGTGGCAGCACAGGTAATGAGTTCTTCAGGGAAAACCAAGGAAATTTAATAAAATGTCCCTTCTGCATTTTAACTCATTCATTCACTCATTTATTCATTTTCCAGACAGCCTGGTGGTAACATAGGGTGTAAGGCAGGGTCCACCCTGGAGAAGGAGCCATCATGTCTCTCTGTCTCACACACACACAGACAAACACACACACACACAGAGCACAATGTAAAATTCTCATTTCACCTGACCTGTATGACTTTGGACTGTGGGACACTGCTAGAGACAGGGGCATATCCAAAGCGGGATGCGGGGTGGCCTCCACCAAATTTTGTCTGGCCATCCCTAGTGAGTCCCAACACTATTCCAGTAATGTTCAGTAAACATTTAAAGGTGTTTTAGTTAAATGTCAGACCAAACAAGATAAAATTACCTTGTCTTTTATATCAAATGGCTTGTGAAGTCCAATCGTATCGATTTTATATAAGTGATATGTGGTAAAACCACTAAAAATGTTCTGGTCACAGTAATATGCAAAGTAAACAAACACACGAATGAGGAGAATTAGTTAACTAACTTTACTTTCTTACTTACTCGCTCACATGTGCACACTCACATACACATACACCAAACAGCTGGCTTTAAGCAGCCTGGTGGTTCAATAAGTAGAACATAGAGGCCGACCGAAATTGATTTTTTGGTTTCGGCCAAAACCGAAAGTTACAAATTGACTTTTTTCCGAAACTGAAAGTTTAACTACACTTTCGGCCGAAACCGAAGCAGAAAGATATATCACCCAAAAAAATCCCGAACATAAGATTTATGAAATATGCAATGATGTGATGCCACTTTTATTAATAAAGAACTAACCATTAACAATCAGTAACCATTAACATCACTAACCGTTGACATCACTATTAAAAATTTATGAACATCAATACTCATCAATTTATGAACATCAATACTGTTAATTAGTAATTTAATCCAAACAAACTAATATTGTAGTTTAGTTAAGAAACAAGTTTTTCCGCATTCTCGCCCAGCAAGTTGCTACACCGGTCAGCATACAGCTGTCCTGCTGCACTAAACAGCTGTTCACGCTGGCTGACTTTTCTACTTAACTCCGTAAGTTAATTCTCACCAATTCACTATAGAATTATTAAATAACAGACAAGCTTTGGTTATACGTAAAATAGTGCTGTAATTACAGCAACAGGCTAAAGCGCAGTATCAATATTGTCAGACGAGTCTCAGTAACAACACGCGTATAAACTAAAGCAGGACGCCAATGTGTGAATGAGCATCCTTCAGACTGCCCAGCGCCGACTGCTGGCCCACAGTCAGAGTCAGAGTGACAAACAGCACTACCGTAACATTCTAACTGCCCAGCGCCGACTGCCGGCCCATAGTCAGAGTCGGAGTGACAAACAGCAATACTGTTACATTCTAACTGCCCAGCGCC
>JABJVR010047724.1:0-26758 GCA_025773905.1 Chitala chitala
ATATTACCATTAATGTGTTCTCCTGCTTATTCTTGACTGTATTTTCTTATGGTTGGGGAAAACATTAGAAAATAGTAAATGTCTATTTACTATCACCGTGTTTGTAAAATACGAAATGATAGGACAGATATGCAGACGGAATGGTAATTATTATATAATAATAAAGTCATCCTGGTTTTTCGCTCATGTCAGGTGTTGGAAATGGGTGTATTTTCTGTGCTTTTTTCAGACTGTGCAGTGCGACTGTGCAGTGCATCTCTGAATACACGAAAATTCTTGTTACTTGTAAGAAATATGGGAAGTTGAGCACTTTTATTTTGATGACTTCAATCATGTGATTATTTTTCTGCAAGTACCGCTAGATGTCGCCACTGGAAAGCAAGAACATTTACATTCGCTATTCACGATACGTCTCCATTATACGTGGAGTTTTTGGGTACGTATTAGGGACTTCCTGCATTATATTTTATTAAGCGAAACCACAAAGCTCGTCATTGTCAGTGCAGTTAGTCTGTTTACGGTTATGGCATATTGTGGATTTATATAAAGTGTGTGAACAGCTATACATGTTAAAAACCATTCCTCTGCCGAAGATGATAAACAGGTGTCCGTAGCTGTGTGGTGCACCTGTTCTGTCGCTGGCTCACTGATGAAAAAGAGTAGCACCACAGGCACACGTGGGCGATGCGACGTAGGAAAATCCCACACCTCAGCTGTATCTTGGTCACAGCGTTACAGCGTTTAGAGAAACTCTGTCGGAGGGGCTTCCCCTCACCAGCATACTGGGACAGATATTGAGGGCATCTTTCATGCAGACACGGCCTATATGAAGTGTTTGGGGACTTTTATAGATTAATATCTCATCACTTGTCATTAAGTGAATATATATTCAAGTGTTAATGGGTCTTCATGCAGGTGCAAAAATCTCATTTCACTCCTGGGGAAAGACAATAAATAGAAATGGTACACAAGAGCAATTTCTGAGGGGGACAAAAATTACAGTTTGGTTTACGGCGACATACTGGTGGAGGGACAACCCCTTTGGAAGGGGGGACATGTCCACCTATGGCTTCATGGGCTGTTGAATGAAATAATGCATTTTATTATCACAAGTTAAATGTACATTCTCTAACTTAATAAGCACCCTTTTTCTGACATAAGTTCTGAATGAGGCCTGTTTACATATGCCTCTTCCATTCTGGTTTATCCATCCATTCATCATCTATCCATCCATCCATAACCCTTATTCTGTACAGGGATGTTGGCTTTTCTCATTCAGTTCATGTAATTTATTTATTTATTATTTTTTGCTAATATTAAATTTGTTATTCTATGCCCAATTTGAATTATTTTTTTTTTGTAGATTATCTTATATGTAAAGACCTTGGTGAACCTTTTAAAGCTATATGAGGAGCAAGAATTTCCTTTACTTAATAAAACAATATATGGTGTGGTCATTCTCTCTTTTTTATTCTTACTATTTTTATTTTTTATTGTCTTCACCTGTTTGCTCTCCCCTTGTGGCTGCAGCACTGTGAATTTCCCCAATGTTGGACTAATAAAGGATCATCTTATCTTAAAAACATCTGCTACTTATTGCTCTGTATTGGTTTAACGCTGCTAAATGAATGCACTTCTCTTGCAGAAAAGTATGGAAAAGCAAACGTTTTAATTAGAACACTTTTAATAAATAGTCAATAGTACATTAACAAAAAGTCAAACATTATTAAATAAATAATAAATATACTCAACAATACAAAACTATTCAGCTGAGTTTAAATAAAGTGATTACAGAAATAAATATCTGAATAAAATACACAGCACAAAATACATTCAGAACTAAAATAGCTTACTTTGAACAACAACAAGTCATGGTGTTTCAAATTTTGCAATTTTGCAATATGCAAGTAATTTAAATTTATGTCACAATTAAACTATACAAGCTGAACAATGGACACATGACCTAAAACTGATGCAGTTTTTTAGCCACACTGTATAGACATTATCAGACAGTTTTAAACTTTTTTAACCCCAATATCATTTGTTTAATAATAAAACAAACTATATTTCAGTCAAACATTGACTATTATTTCAAGTGTTGCAATTCTCAGGAGCATCTGTGTGTCCTGCAGACCTTGTCTGTCTATCCTTTTCTTTGTTCCTGTCATCCAATTTCTTCCTTTTCACTTTAGGTTTTGTAGAAATCGTTCTTGATTCTATCTTTCCTGCTGACTCATGTCTGACTCTCATAAGGCAAAAACACCAAAGAAGGTCTTTCCGCCCTTGTCGTCAACTTCCGAGAGATGGTTAGTGTGCGTCCAGAGGCGGTCGGCTTTCTCCAGGTGGAAGACAGCCCCCAGGTAGATGGTGCTGAACATCCTGTCACCCATGTCGGGCCCCTCGGGTACCTGCCTGCAGGGCGACTGTACCGTGCTCAGCAGGGTCTTCTCGTCATCGTAGGAGCTGGAGAAGCGCATTACGGAGTGGATGAGCGGCACCTGTCGCTGGTTACTGTCCTTTGACAACCTACAGTTAACCCGGAAAGAGGCCTGGCTGTACACAAAATATGGTCCTGACTGGGGGATGATGATCTGGTTGTCTTTCAGTGTGAGGTTTCCCTGAGAGAAGGAATGGCCATCTTTGCTGTTCCACTGCACAGACGTGGTGTGATGTGACAGGTTTACTTCTCCTGCAGAAAAAGAGCCGGCATTAGACAGGCACACACCTAACGTGGCTGTAACCCAACACCCCTCTCCATGTTGCTAAAGTCACAATGTGTCAATCTGCAGTTTGGCTACAACTTTCGGTTTGTAAAACCCTGTGCTATTATTAAGTGTGGATTTCTGCTGTTTCTGTGAAGTATAATTAAACTATGTCTGAACACAAATAAAAGGACTTACTGTTTTACAAGGCACAGCACTGAGACAGGAGCATTGTGGGATATGTAGTGAACACACATTATTTCCCTTACCTTCTACATGAATGGCAGCCTTTGCATTTCCAGCTATTTTTTTCATTGCTTCATGACGACCTAGGTGAAAACACAAAATGCATGATTTTCATACTCCAGTACAATTGGCCTCAAATTGGCCTCTCAACGTCAGAGAGTGTGGTATTTGTTAAAAACATGGCATGCATTAAAAACATTGTATTCCCATGATCGTGTACTCACCAGCATGTTCTTTAACCATGTCTCCTATATATTTCTCTGGCGGCCTTTCATCTGCTGCTTCTTCCTGCTTCTATGTAGAGAAAACAGGGAGTTCAGAACAGCCCAACAACAAATGAACAACATGCATGTAAGATATAGCTCCACTAACATCAAATTCCATTTACCCGTAAGTTATGACTTACAATATGACTAGCAATAACCAAAGTTAACTTGAGAAGAAAACCATAGTCTTGTTCACTTTCTTTTGTACTTGTAATTAGACACTACACTATCATGCGCACCTCACGACCTTCCATAACTGAAGTTGTAAGAGAAGGATTCAAAGGTGTCAAGGCTTACCTGTAGTTGCCAGGTAAAGAGCACAGCTAGGACAGCGCACACGGCCAGGAAACCCAGGACGCAGCACACTTTCCATATCCAGCCCCCCGAGGGCCTCTGCACCTGGCCGCTCTCGAGGTCTTCTGTCGTCTTGCCGTAAACCGTCATTTTACTTGGTTCAACAGTAGGTAGTAATAAATATCCAAAAATCAAAGGTCAGCAACTCCGAATACAAATCCAGCTCAGGTCTTCCACAAGAGTGTTTTAATTGTGTGTGTAGCTTAGGTGAAAACAGGCAGTTTGTTGCCGGTCTCATGCTTGGTGTATATTTATCCTTCATGCTGCGGAAACTCCTGTGATGTCACACCATTGAACGGAGGTACGAAAGTAACTTATTTCACGGGGAGGGGTTAGCAGAGGGGGAAGAATCTGAGAATTTTTTCAGTCATGGAGTCACGCCTCCCCTTCTGCTAACACCAACGCCGACCCACATACATGCACACACACGCACACACAGTTAAGATCCTGACAGAAAGCAACACACACACACACACACACACTCCCACTCTGCTAGTTTCAGGTGCAGACGCTGACAAAAAGCAGGCCTGCACACTCAGTCACCCCTCCCCCTCCCGCTCTCTCTGGTTCTTTCTCTCAGTCTCAGTTGGCCTCCATTATGGAAATACCAGAAGCTTTCCACGTGGTTTTTACTTCTCCATATCTGTTTTCTCTTCCTGCCTTTCCCTTTCCATTTTCCTCTTGCATTTTAAATCACTTGTGCATTTACCACGCTTTTGCATGCTTCCCAGTTTAAAATTTCTGTAATTATACCCTCTAAATTATTTTTAACTTTTACTCCTTTTCCTTTTTTTTTTGCTGTTTTTGCCCTACTTTTGCTTTTACTGTTTCCTTTCTTTATATGTTTATAGAGTGTATATAGTTACAATATTACATTTTACTCCAAAGTTCACTTGCAACACTAAATGAAAATCTGAATTAGAAATACGTTTTGCAGCCATGTAAATGGGTTCTCACGTCTAATATAGATTTTATTAAATTGCTGTTATTAAAAAAAATACATTCAAACTACTTGCTGTATTAGATTATTTTAACTCAAAATTTTTTATTTCATTTCAGATTAGTTTTTTTTTCTGAATTTATGCCACTTTATATGTTAAGTGTCTAATCTTAAATGTTGCTAAATATACAGCAAAGCCGGTGTTGCCCAATAATGCTGTGAAAACACCAGAAAGGTTCAGAGGTTCAGCCTGTAAACTCTGTAAGAGAGAAGTATAATCTAAAGATTAGGGCTGTCACAACATAACTGAAACCATGTGAGCTCAAGTGAAGAACCATCCTATGTTTACAGAAGTGGTCAGGACATTTACGCAGATCACTAGTCAGACTCACAACATACAATGGGTGTCCGTCCTTCACCTCAGAGGACTATTTGTTATGTGATAGTGGAAAAAATAATTTGTTAATGAGGTTATCAATGTACAGTACTAATCACCATGGAGGAATGGTGACTTTAGGGTTCTACAGCACCAAGGATCCTGCAGGAATTTTTAGTCTGACAGAGCCAGGAACCCAATCTCTGAAGATATCTGACACAAGTAGCCATTAAGAGGAGATTCTAAGATGCCAACACCCTCAGAAGTAAACTTAATGTGACTGACACAACAAAATATTAGAAAGCTATTTCTGTATAGAGATGATATCAATGAAATTATAATAAAAAAAAAAAAACAATTTTCTATTCCTGATAGGTCATTAGCTGCTTTAGCATCAGGATCTTGCTCTGTGCTAAGAGAGGCACGTCATGGCAGCTTTCCGTGAGCTGTGAGGTGTTCCCTCTCACATAGACACTTCCTTCCTCCACGCAAGCATGACCCAACCTCAGAGAGTTTCGCAAAGAGAGGAATGAAAACCCACGAGGCACCTTTCCACAGTTCTGCCCACATGTGATTATGGATCTGCCTATTTACCTAACACCTTTATCCACATCTTTGCTACTTTTCCCTGTCAGGAGCAGATGAACTCAAACATTTATGTAAGAAGGTGAAGTCTATCACAGTCAAACAGAGCACCAGCCCGAAAGAAGGTTTAAGTACACTCTAAGCATCCTGTCAAGGATATAACATCATTCTCTCATCTGTGGAGGTCTGTAATTGACTCCTGATTTGTAATACACTTCTGTTTCGTTAAACAGAGCTGGCTTAACGTGTCTCCGCCTTCTCCTCTGATTCATTAAGTCATCTGAAGTCCGGTGGCATCACCAGGGTTAGTGTCATGACCCCCTACATGAAAGCACATGATTCGAAGCATCGGTATAATTGGGTAATAACAACAGTTCTGACTGCAGTGCATTAGAAGGTTCAACAAGTAAATTAGCACAAAGTTTTAACCTTGTAGGCACATTGATACATGTTAACAGGGCTTATGACAAATGTTATGGTTTCTTAACCACAGGGCTCAGCTATGTGTCAGACGTCAACAGGGGCAACTCTTGGGGCATGCAGCTCACACCCCTCTATCTCCCACGTGATACCGCTGTTGAGGTCTGACATCCACACACAGGTGAGCTGAAGCAAAGGCAGCAGACGTGTTTAGCAGTGTGCCAGAACCTGACACGGAGCCGCACGCGCAGCCCTGATCCCGCTGGTTCAGTGCACCTCCTGTGACCTCACCTGTTTGTTTTCAGCCTTGCATGTGTGACCTATCAATCACAGAGAAAAACCAGAGGTATCTCAAGAATAAAGAAATTTATATGCAATGTCTACAGTTGAAGATAAATAGTATGATAGCATTAATCACTGAGCAGACACCACGGGCTACAGACAAGAGACTGAACAGGCACTCAAGTCAAGCGCTTACACAGCAAAGCTGGCAGTGTTCATTTAACACTGATGGTGTTTATATGGGTCCACACTAGTCAGTGACACTCTCAGTGTTAAATTAACATTGTCAGCTTTGCTGTGTAGCCATACAGTTGGGTCTTATGTGGGTAAAGCAAAGCAGGGAAAAATTATGTAAGTCAGACTAGCAGAAAAGAGCTAGGGACAACATTAGACTGAATGCACAAACGGTAAATGATGTTAATGAAAACAGAGCACAAACAAACAGGGAACAAGAATGGGCTTAGAAACGCGGCACACAGAAAGGAAAGGAAAACTACATTTATGACTGCTCTGTGTTTTCACTAATCAACAATAAGCATAATACCACGCCTCCGCTCAACATAAAATCAAAAGCAACACAAAAGAAATTCTATTTTATTTTCTGACTTAGGGACTTTTGTGCCTTAATCATCTTACTGCATTCTTATAAACGAGGGAGGTTCAAATAAGCGAAACAGTAACGGGGTTAGAGGGAACGTTCCAGCGCTGCAGCTCTGCTTGCGCTGCCTGAGACGGCACACTCAGGCCGGCTGAGCGCTCTCGCTTTCGCGGCTCGGCAGCGCACGGAGAGCCGCCCTCTCTCCTCTCACACAGGCGGCGCTCTCTGTCCCGCTCCCCTAGTGCCGCGTATGAATCACAAAAGCAAATGGCTTTTCAGATGTGGATGTTGCGGTGAGACGTGAGAAAAGGGCAAAAAACCCAAAAAAGAAAAAAAGAGAAAAAAAACGTAAAATGAGCCCGGTCTGCTATCAGTACTGTGCGTAGGACGTTCCACTCCAAAAACAAAAAGGTGTAGCGCAGGTGACAGTGAGTTAAGTGAGAAAAAGAAAAAAGAAAGAAAAAAATACAATAGATAGGGAAGACTGATAGACAGGCCACCAGCAAAGAAAATTCTGCGAAGGGAGGGAAAAGAAAGGGAAAACTAAACGTTTTAGGCAGTGATACTGGTTCGTTAAAGAGTGAGATTGGTGCAGGAGACAGAGAAATTCATAGAACCCTGCGGGTTCATGGAGAGGAAGTGGGTTATGGTAACAATACAGAGAAAACAGGGGATGGAGACAGGTGAACCAAATTAAGGTGAATTCCACTGTGCAGAATGAAAGGTACAAAGGTAATTCCCCATATTTAATGTTAGGTGTACTACATACATGTAAACTAACTTGTTTACAAAAATCTGGGCTACAACTTATAATGTATGATCCAGTATCATAACAAATACTTTCTAAGGAGAGGTTATTAGTCATAATGTGTTTGATTTTTTTATTTGGTTTACATTTTATTGTTATGTGTATTTTACAATTTTGGCAGGAAAACAGGGCTAATTGCTGAATTTGGGTTAAGGTACAGATTTGACACGATAAAATTTCAGCGGAAACCAATGTATTCGTAGTGGTTACAAGTTTCAGAGAAGGTCGGTTAAAACAGCATTTGTACTAATGTTTTTCATTGACTGCAAAAACTGTAAAATAATGCATATACAATAAATATTCAATATACTGGGTAAACGTGGAGAAACCGATCATTATAATGCACTTATATTGTAGAAAGCTTCTGCCCATAGGTGTAGATTGGCACGTGGGCAGCCCATGAAGGCCATCCCTACTGCACAGACAATACGGCAGACAACAAACTTAAGCCATGCTATATAAAACATCTCTTTTTCTAGAAAAGTGGTTGAAAATAACTTCAGTTAATTATTTAATTAAAACGAGATTAAACGGGACTGTTGGCTCACATGTGACTGTTCATTCAGTCACATGTATGGTCACATATTCAAATGTGCAGATGACACAACCATCCTTGGACTAACACAGGGCAGAGATGAGTCCCACTGCAAGCAGTTGGTGGACGATACAAGCAGCTATGGAGAAGAGAATGAGCTTGTACTAAATACAGCCCAAAGCACGGAGTTTACCTTACATTCTAAAAACTGGGCTCCTGCTCCACAGCTTATCAGAAGAAATGAGGTTTAAATTTTTGGGCCTGCACATCATGTAACGACATAGCACAGCCACCAACTGAAGCCCACTGTGCATTTATTTATTAGGTTGCTGAAAAACGGCAGCCTAAACTGCCAACCTCTTACCCAGGCCTAGAGAGAATAAGTAACGAGCATTCAAACCAAAGAGGGGATTTGACAGCCACTATACCCTCCCTCTCTAAATATCTGCAGTCCCACTGGTTAGTAGCAGCACATATTTATCCATGTCAAACAGCAGAAACATTACAGAGGCTACTTGGGCTCAAACTCGCAGCTTCACAGCCCATACAGTTACCTGACAAGACAGTTAGCTCGCTGAGCCAAAGACCCAAGTGCCTTATTTGGGGAACTGATCATTTCTATTTCTATTTTATTAATTTTATTCTATTGCTAGCTATTTATTGTTATTGTCAATGAGATCTATAGTTACTGGTATTTGTTGTCTTTCATTGTAGTTTTTATTGTTTCTTTCCCATTTCTACATCTAACTGTGAAAACAGCATAAGAGTTTCCCACCTGTGCATATGCAAATGGAAATAAACTTCATTATTATGAAACACTGTCAGTCCATTGTGCTTATAAGGTTTGGTGTATTGTACAGGTACAATCCAAATTCTGTAATTTAACAATTCAAAAACTATCCTGACCTTTTTGATGATAACCTTTTGAGATACTTCATTTCTAATTAAGGATTGTATGTCATTGTGCTGCTCAGCGAATGATGATATGGGAATCCCCATTTCACATGACACACTTGTGGTCTAGTTTCAGCTTTTTTCATTTCAATTTTCCCTAAATGGCCTAAGAGTTCCCATTGTCATTTGGGTTTTCTCTTAAGTCACCAAAAATCATTACGTTCCACGTTGATAAATTGTAATGGAGTTAAACATTAATATGAGGTGCAGCAACCCATCCATTCGGACATGACCGTTATTATTTTTGTATCTTCCTCCTTAAACACATTGTTTTTACTTTTAAGGCATGCATTGAGAGAAACAGATAGTGATTTGAACATGAATATGTCTTTCTTCTGTATAAAATGATCCTGTATGCTTTCCCTATTATTCTTTCCCCTCTCGGTGTTCAGAATGGAATAAGGCCACGTTTACAACCTATACAAGAAAAATTAAACTCAAGGAAGCCCTGAGAGGCAGCTCTGAAGCAAACACTTCCAAAGGTCTTGTAGTCCATGTCAGAAAACAAGGCTGGGGATTTCATTCGGGAGCAAGTGAGTCAGACGTTGTGAACAGTGAATTACGATTGTGAGGATTCTGATACTTTGTTTACAGAGGAAGGAGGAAAAAAAAGGTGAGAATCTGAGCAGAAAAGGTGACAAGAGTGCAGCTTGGCTGGGGGGGATGTGTCATGCCTTGTTATCTGAAAGCTGCGGTTGCAGCTTCCTCTTCCGCGATGGCCGCTGGTCTGTTTGTATATAAGCAAGAGGTTTTCGGCAAACAGCTCAGTGTTTTGCAAACTGCTTTTGTTTATGTGTTTAAACAAACACAAACATCTTTGTTGCAGTGTGGACATGCTTTATGTGTCAAGGTTCAACTTCAAACACATACTCAGTCACAATGATTTTGGCAACAGCAGTAGATGTAGTTTATTTTTGTTTTTCAATATTAGAAATAGACCCCCCGAACAATCAGTTTCGAAAAGCCAGCACCCTGGTAAATATGTCTTTGCGTGTATAACATCTAAACTAGTAAATATGCACATTCAATGACATCAGGCATATGTGAACAAAAACCATCAGATGTACACGTTTACATCTTAACTTACATCAAAGGGCTAGGGCACTTAAAACTCATATTACTTTATTATCAGTAGTCAGCAGCACTGTGTCAAAACGAGATAAACCACATTTTCAATGTTGCCAAATTGTCAGAGTTACTATTTCATAAATATTAAACATGCCAGAGCAATCTGAAGTCACATGCCCAACACGGAAACACTGCGAGTGAGGAGGCCGGCCTGCAGGCCTGCAGTACAGACTGCGACGGACTGTACAGCACCACTGCCACCTACTGCACTGCACTGCGCTGCTGATAAGACAGCGCGCTCTGTTGCATGCTGCGTCAGATGCACATGCGCATGCAGTCTTTGTGCACACTCATTTTTTCCTAGGGGGCAGTTTACAGATTATATGCACATATTTATCATGAGCACTGTGTGAAACGCAACCAAACATTTACTCTGTACAAGCTAATTAAATATGTCAACTTCAACTCATACACCACCAGTGGTTCTGTGTACCAAATGTAAAAAAAAAAAACTATTACAGTGTTAAAGTTAAAAAGAAGCTTAGGTACATTTTACATTCGTTGTGCTCTTTGTTAAAGGAAAACGGCAAGTGTATCCATGACTTGATGGACAATCTCTTTGTTTAACAGGGCTGGAACACACTGATATCGTGTCTGTCTTTAGGATGTGTACGGGGGCAGCAGAATGATGCCCCAGTAAGTTTTGTCATCATTCCACAGGGCACATTCAATGGGCTTGATCTCCAGTTTGATGCTGTCTCCCTTCTCGCACCTCACTACCTTTGAGACGGACATGCTGCGCTCCACGACGGTTTCGCTCAGTGTCTTCTCCTTTCGTCCCGGGATGGCGTTCCTCGTCAGAACGACCATTTTCTTGTCCGTCTTGTTGCAGACTGGCGAAAACGTGGCGCGGGCGTAAAAATAGTAAAGGCCGTCAGCGTTGAAGTTGACCGAGTTGTTGATGACGTCAAGGGTGCTCGTGCTTTCGCCGGAGTGTATCTGCTGGTCTTTTATCCAGCTTTTGCCATCTGGAGGGAATCAGTGAAGGCTTAAGGTTAACAACATGAAGTCTCTGTTGGCTTGGAGTGTACAACTGCTTAAAGAAAAAGGCTGTATGAAAGAGGGATGCAAGGACGCAGACAGGAAGGTGCGAGAAGTTTGTTATCTGTTCACTGTCTCTGCACCTTTATTCTCTCTTTGCTTTATTCCTCTTGGACTCTTTCTTTTCAGTGTCTTTTTCACAGTGAACTGTTCCCCACTGCAACTGTTCCCAGTCCTGGGCCTTGGACTGTTCACTCTGGCCCAGTTATAAAGTTTAAGAAACAGCTACCTTCACATGTTCAAATAAGGGCATAAACTTGAAAAAAAAACGCATTCTGTTAATTCTGCTGAAAATTGTCCACCAAGAAAAGAATTACATACAATGAAAAAAGATAAAAGGAAGAGGAATTTGTATTAGTTGTTACTAATACGTCTTGAACAGTTATTTATAAGGACATTAACAGTCAGTTATGCTGTAACTGTCAAAGCTTTTAATTGATCAATAATAAAATGAATTATTTAGGTATGTTTTCTTTTTGTTATTTGACTCAACGTTAGTATCAAGCTAAGCTTCAGGATACCTGTGACCCCTAACAGGAAAACGGTTGGATGGTAGCATTGTGCCATTCCACAAAGGACTAATTTAATGTTTCAATTAAAAATAGATGTTATATGTTGATATGTCAAAATACACACTTTTTCAGGCACGTTTATAACAAAATTTGAGCATCCATTTATGATATAAAATAGTTAAGGTCAAGGTGATGCTTACCAAGGACCAGATGTCTGCGCAGTACTAGTTACAAAAATACTTTATCAATAAAATGCTACCACCAAAAGATCACTACTAACAGTTCTCAACTAAAATCCCACAGATGCCTTGTGCCCAGCAGGGTTCAGTCCTGTCCTGTTCTGTGTCATTCTGACTTTGCTTTCACACACTGAGAACATCCTCCAGGTCTTATCGAAACTCTATCTTCAAGTCATACCTCATTCCACTTGCAATCACCTTCTGACTCATACTGCTTTGGTTTATCCAAAAACACCAATCTTGTCGCCATCGATCTACTAACTACCCTCAGTAACGTGGGCCATAAAGGTCACAGCTGAATACAGTTTGAAGGCCTTGGATCGATATGACTCTCAATACCATCATCCTATTATTAAAGGCAACGGTGGTTATATAAGAAACTGTCTGGAGATTTGCACCTCCTCCTCAAAAGATTTCTTATATCTCAAATGCAGTTTTACGGAAAGCAATAAGATACACATCAAATGAATGAAATGCAATGAAAAGATTACATAAACTTACATATTGTTCTTCATCACCACAGCAGACCTACTAGTATCCGGTTAAGGATCTGCATATTAAATTGTTGCGAGTTTTTATGGCGGCTACCCTTCCTCACACAACCGTCCCATTTGATCTGGGCTTGGGACCAGTACTGGCTAGGATTCAAACCTCCTACCTCAGAGGTACAAGAGAACAGCATTGACTACTGGGCCACCATGCCATGCTCATTACATGAACTTACGTATGTAGGAAAAAAATTCATATTGCTTAATCTGTTTACTTTCTTGGTGCATATGAAACAGGAATAATCAATCCCCTTCAGGCAAGACTGATCAATCCCTGTCAGGCAAGCATGTTCTGCTTTAATGGAGGGAAGTTCACTTACCAAAGATTAGCTGAATATGTAAGAATTGTTGACCTACAATAATGAAATAAACAAAATTAGAAATAGACAGAAAGTTTCTACTCCTGAATTTATAACATCTTTAAATCTGTATGATGCACATTATGAATAAATTATATTTATGTATACTCTCCAAGTAACTCAGCTCCCTATAAACTACAAATGTCACCCAGCCCCAATCAATCATCTACTAAACCAGTCTTCCATCACAGACAGACACAAAGCCACACACACACACACACACACACACACACACACACACACACGGTTTAGGGTACCATATTATTTGTGTCCTTTAAACACATGTCCACTCATCACGCATCCATTGATATGGCACAGTTAGGGCCTCTTTCTCAGCCTCTTTCCAGATTTTAGCCTTGAAAGGAGAGTACTGTAGACCATTGTGCATTTCTGCACAAGTGTTTGCCCTGTTTAATATGACTCATAGCTTATACTTTGCTTTTTTGACACAAAAATACAATTTTTGCTTGAAAGGACAATGTGCTTACCGTCTGTGATGTTATGTGGAGGGTCAATGAATTGCTTGGCTGTAAAAAGAAAATAAACAGCACTTACGTGTTTACAAAGACACACAACACTGCATGTGTGTATTGATAACATTTGATGAAACTTTGTCTGTGTCCTCATGACATTATGGCCGCCATGAGCTCTTGGCATGTAACGGTGTCCAGTGACACCTAAATGCATCATGGGGAATCACACACTGAAACAATGGCTTATTCACTGCCAGTATAGTTCTACATTATCACATTAAGGAACTTCTATGTGAAATTGGTCTAACACAGATCAGGTGTCCATAAAATAAGACAAGACAAACACACCTGTTCGTCCATTTTCTGTCAGAGGTGTAATTGATTCACCCTTAAAGACAATGTCCAGTGACAGATGTTAAGAATTGATATACAAAGTAACAGATATGTATCCGACGTTAATAGATGGCTTAATTAAATTACTTAACAATGAAGAGTTGAGAAAACAAGTAATATCTTTTTAATAATATTATCATCAGTATTTTCTTAGTAAAGATGTACAATAAATAGTAACAAGAAACAAATTTCAGCATGCATTCATGCGCAAAACATACACTATCGTCTGTAAATCTAAATCTTAGTTTTTATAATAAACACTGTCGATTTACATAAATAAATTTTTACGTGCAACTTTTTGTGATTACGGAGAGAATTGGCGTGGCTTACAACTTTACGTAATGTGTTTCCTGCTTTGTTGGCAGCCGTAGCGCATCGCGTCATTGTTTTCTTTCACATGGGCATTTCACCTCCGCCGCCCTGAACATTTTTGTACTATCCCGCACGCGGCGGGGCTCACCTGACCCCTTTGGTTTGGCAGCCCCGTGAACAGCAGCACCGCCATGATGGTGACGGCGACTGTCAGCAGGCCGCACCACGCCGTCAGTAGGAGGGCGCGGGGATGTTGCTCATGCCGGCACATCCTCTGCACCAGCCAAGAGAAGGCAGGGGGCGTGACGGTAGGCGAACAGCGTGCGCGAAGAGCCGCGATGCTGCGAAGGCTGGTGTTGCGGATCAGTGAAGCGAAGCACGGCAGCAGGGGGGTTGAGTGACACCGCGGATGTGCCTTTGATGTTCCGTTTTCAAAGGTTTTCTGGAAAACATGCATGACGGTGCACTGTTACTATGCTCAAGGTAATCAGCGTAACACCAGCGTGCAACAGTGTACAGCAAAATCTCGCAGATAATATGCATTAAGATAATTGAGTACGTGTTTGTGCAGTCCTTATTATCAGTATTTTTAAAAGTCGATCTGCACAGACTCAGTAACTTGTCCATAAATTGAGGTTTTGTCCCAGTTTTATCATTGGGGAATAATCCAGTTTATTTCAAATTTCCCAAAACCAAAAGAGATAATGCATCAAAAGATAGTTAACTAACTTCAAAGAAACACATTTCCATCTATCTATCTATCTATCTATCTATCTATCTATCTATCTAATGTCCATTTGTCTATTCATTACTGATTATATTACTGGCACAATGAATAATATTTTCTGTTAAAATTGCTTTGTTGTTATATCATTTTCTATAATGGTTATACCATCATAAGTATGCAAGTAAACCTGGAAAAAGATGCATAATTACTTGCAGCTGATTTGAACTTTAATAGTGAGCCCATACCACTTTCACAGAAGTCTGCTGACTGTCAGTCAGCACGAAGTTACACCTTTATATCTATATATAAAATGCAAAAAGAATAACTGCTCTTTAAATAAGACAGCAGAAGATGAGAATGACTTACCTTAATGTGAGAATGCCACACTATGTGAACAGTGGTACAGATAATCAGAGAAAAGGCAGCAGGGGTTTCCCTTTAGGCTGACTAATTTGTGGTCAACTTCACTCACTGCATATCATCATGGAAAAAAGAAAGGAGTGGGCAGATAGATACATTTGAAAGAATTTAGAACACAAAAGACTATAAACATCATACAGAAATCTACAGATTCAATCAAATTTGTGGCAAATAGAGTTATGACAACACAACACTTGTGACACTGATTTGTTTTTTCTGGATGGGTTCCAGCTGGGTTTCCTCACTCGTTTTTTGCTCTAAGGATGGTTCTCTGCTTGCCTCGTACCGTACTTGGGTATGACTGGGTGAACAGCAGAGAATAAATTAAATTTAAACCAGTGTTTGACCAATTTATGGTCACGATGAACGTGAAAATATGAAGCTGTGTTTCTGTGGCAAAAAGAAAGGAGAGACTTAAGCACAGAAATGAAAATTAAGTAGGTGGTGTGTGTTTTCCCTGTTTGTTTTTCTATTATCAAAAGGTCAACAAACAAGATGTCCCAAACTTGACTCAAAAAAATTTTCTACACAACATTTTTGCATATGGTTATTTATAAGTACGACATCATGTTCCAAACACATGAATACTGCCTGCATTTTTTTGTTCGTGATCTCAATCCAAAGCTTCATGTGAACATATCTGAAAGGAGCCTTGTACCACTGGTCAGTTGTCATGAAGTAACAATGATTGACATAAGTACTGTAATAGTTAATTTACTGTGTGAATTAAAGAATAACTAGAATACATAAATCTGTCTGTGATGGCTTGTCATCCAGTTTAGAGTGTTCCCCGCCTTATGGTCTGAGCTCCCTGAGGTAGGCTCTAGGGCTCCACATAACCCTGTGTAGGATAACTGGTATGGAAAATTAATAGATGGATGGATATAAGTCTGTCACACAACTTAAGTGTAAACCTTGTAATTGAAACATAGACGTGTAAATTGCTGTGGAAAACTTCTTTTTCTTCTTCTTGCTGCTTCCTTAAGGGGTCGCCACAGCGGATTATCCTTCTCCATGCCAACCTCTTCTATGCAGCTTCCTCTGTCACACCAATCTCTTTCATATCCCTCCTCACTATGTCCATGTACTTCCTGTTTGACCTTCCTCTTCTCATCCTGTCTGGAAGCTCCATCCTCAGCACACTTTTCCTATATACACTGTATCTCTCCTCTGCACATGTCCAAAACATGGAAACCACCATGTTGTGGAAAACACATTAACTAAATAAAAGACCACCAGTAATAGATATGACCATTTTAAAACTGTTGTATCATGTACAGTATGTATACATAGATATACATTGTTCATTTAATTGCTTATCCTTTGCATGGTTGCAGGTGGACTGGAGCCTATCCAAGGCAGATGAGGGTACAAGACAGAACACCAACCCATCACAGGGTACAATAACACACACACAAAGGTTAAGTGGGTTCATCCAGTAAACCTAACCAGCATCTCTTCAGGCTGTAGGAGCAAACCTGAGAACCCAGGGAAAGCCCACAAATGCATGGGGAGAACCTGCAAACTCCACACACAGTGTTGAGAGCCAGAGTTGAACCCACAACCCTAGAAACGTAAGGCAACAGTGCTAGCCAATGAACCACGATGAAAACCAGAATGAGCCTGTGAATACTTTGTATATAATAGTATATAGTATACGTATATATTATTTGCTAAGGCAAAATAATCACTCGTGTTTTCAGAACAATTAAAACAGATAAAAATGCATCTGCCTCCATATCTGAGCTTAATTCGTGGGACATCCTTACAAGCCATTGCTCCTTCTTCTGGTCTGAGGAAAAGGTCACTGACACCACTGACAAAGTCACCGTGCTACTCAAGGTACTGTCCCAGTGACACTTTTGCAGACACTAATAGGCTTGCAATAATCAGATTCTCACATATGAAGGTTCTCATGACAAACATTCACTGCTGTTTTTATTGAGTTCTTATTTTAAAGATGTACATATGGTACTGTAGTCTTCATTAGCAGAAAACATGATAATCTTCTGCTTTCCCTTTGACCTCTGTGCATCACACCTCTTCCTTAATTCAGCACCTTTTAAAAACCGCCAACAAGCACAGTGAGTGATTTTGCGTATAGATTTTACATGTGCTCACTAATAAACACTGATGTTACTTAGGCCATGTACAGATCACTGATGAAGATGAACACTAAGACATACGTGGAATACTGTATTATTGTGCAGGAACATTAGAATTTATTTTATGTTGATTATGCTAACGATGATTAATATGGGTAGTGTAACGTCACTGTCCAGTAATTGTTGAAGTTATTCATTCAGGATAATGGCAATCTGGAACCTCCTTTCAGAACAACAGGATGTAAGAGGAAATAGTCTCTAAGTGTGACCTGTATCGATTTCAGGGACCTCACACAGTTGCCTTCCTGCCCTCAAAGCATTCCAGTGTAAGAAATTCATCTGAACAGGATTTTATAGCAAAGGATAAAGAAAATGAGAACACAAAAAAGTCACAGAGAGAGCCCAGAAAGAGAACTTCAGCCTACAACCCTGGGTCAAGGCACTGCAAAGGTACGAGACCGTGTTTTAGGTATACAGGGATTTACAGTTTTTCTTAATCACTTTGGCTCAGTTTTCGAATGTCAGTTAAAGTTTTCAAAACTATTTAGACATTCTTCACAACAGTTAGTTTGTTTTGCACATGAGAATAGGATTTCTCATTGTTTTCATACAAACAGCGACTGTTTCCCACAGTTTAGCAAAGCCCAAGTGCGGTTGTTGGAACAATTATCATTTGTATACGTGTGCTGGATCAAAATCCATTTGACCATTCTCAGTTCATTAGTCAAACATTCCAGAACATTTTTGAATTATTTCATCTCTCACAACATCACATTCACATTAGCAATTCTATTGCTCAAATGAATTCTAAATGTATTTTACAGTACTATGTTGTAAATATATTTAGATAAAAATTGCATGTTTTGTAGTGAAGAAGAAAAGTGAAGTGGTTTGAATTCTATTTAAATTGAGCAATTGAACAGTAAGGTGGCATGGTGACATGGAGGTTAGCACCGTGGCCTCGTGCCTCCAGGCCTGGGGTTTGGTTCCTGCCTTGGGTCCGTGTGTGTGGAGTTTGCATGTTCCCCCTGTGCCTGCTGGGTTTTCTCTGGGTTCTCTGGTTTCCTCCAAAGACATGGAGGTTAGGTTGATTGGTGTCTCCACATTGCGTGTAGTGTGTGTGTGTGCGCGCCCTGTGGTGGGTCGGTGCCCTGCCCTGGGTGCCCCATGCCCCCTGGGATGGGCTCCAGGCTTCCTGTGACCCTGAATTGGACAAGAAATATGGAGGCATGGAATGTATAGTAATATCAGCTAAACTGCTATTTTTTTATCAGGTGAAACTTTTTCAGGGGAAATTTCATTTACGGGGATTTTATGATGTGCTGAAATGTTAACCTACACGTGCAATTACACTAGCTATTGACAAACATTCTTGAACACAACAGAATTACTAGAATTTCTAAACACTTAGGAACCTGCGCAGGCAAACATTGCATGATGATCTATATCTCCAAAAGTGGAGCTTGGTCCAAATGCAGAGGTTTAATGATAAACAATGTCCATAAAAGCTCATCCAAAAGGCGCAGTACAGGGGTGAGCAATCCAGGGATGAATGGCCGAAGAGTGGAGCAAACAGAACAAAAAACATGAGCACTAAAAACACACCATTAAACACTCAAACTAGGAACAACCAGGCGCAAGAATAACACCAGTAGATCAGGTCAACTGAACAGGAGAACGAGGCCAGATGGGAAGTAAGGAATCATGAACATATTAACATTAGACAGACCACTGTTAAAGACAAGATTCAGCAATACAATACACAACCAGAATTTCCATGCTATACCTTGCACCAAACGCAGGGGCAGAGAAACCTTAAATAGAAGTTCTAAACCAAACCAGGTCCAATTACTCAAGGACACGAAGGGGACACCAAAAGCTGAAACAAGTACAGACAACAGCAAAACTAGATAAGATGGAAAGTACATAAGATAAACAAGACATGACACCTAAAAACCGAAAAAGTCTAGACAAGGTAGATTCAACACCAAAACTAGACAGGGCATGACATGACTCATGACAGTAGCATGGTAATAGCAAATAATGCTACCAGACTCAGAGAGATCCAGAGTGCAATTTTAGAGGACAACAACATATTCAATAACATCAACTCTGTCAGCCTTAGCAAAAATAACCACAGTACAGAAGAAGAATCAGGTGACAGTAAAGCAACTTCACAAGGTTCCATTTGAGAGGAACTATGAGAGAGTGAACAGGTATACAACAGGTACATACAATATTTTCAAAATTACTGTATGTATAATTCAGTACTCTGTGTACTACAGCAAATAGTATTTGTAGAGGGCATAGAACATTTTTTAAAGTAAGTTGCTTTTCTCTTTTTTTGCCGTTTGTTTCCGAGAATAGTGCACCTTGAAAGGAAAGTGAATTACCTCACACTTTTGTGTTTGTTAACGAAGCTGCTTTCAATGTGACCAAAGGGAAGAGAAATGACCAAAACATTAACGATAGACCACTGAGCTATGTTGGATGTTCTAGGCCAGTGCGGTGACTATATTAACATGATTGCTGCAGTATCAGAGAATAGTGCCTACCATTGGCTATACAACACACAACACCTGCTAACTTTTACGGGCACTCACCTCTGCAGATGAAGGAGGTGTCCTGAGAGATGACTTGTCGAATTATGTCATTGTGTGGGGCACTCTCAGTTTCCACTGTTCTGAGGTCAACAGGTAAACGTTTGATGCCCACCCAAGGATGTGGACAGAGATCCTGCCTCCATACTCTTTTGGTACAAAAGTGGAAAGTGTAGGATCACAGACCATTAGACCAAATGACATGAACACTGCATGTAACATAATCATGGCAGAAACATGCAGGGGGAGGACAGGGCACACCAAACCAGAGAGAATGTCAGGTGTGAGGTGGATGAAAATCTGTGGCCAAACGAAGAGCAACAACATGATGCTGTGTAACTCAATTCTTGTATATGTGTATACTGTGTTTTTGTTTTGCTAAACACATTTGTTGGATATTTTGTTTCTATAGTACATATTTCGGCTACTGTAGGTGTATCCCACACTGACCCATCACTATACATTTACAGTTTCACTCTTTTACAATATTTCTCTATTTTTCTGTGCTGTATTAACATTATAGTTTTTCTCAATTGCATACACACATTTCTAGATGCAGCAGTGCTATAATGCAAATGCTTTAGCACGTTTCTCTAGATTATAAACATTTTTGGTAAATCTTCATGTATTGAGACCAAAATTAAACAATGGCTTCAAAACCATGAGCGCTCCCTTCAAAATGTGACATTTGTATCAAAATAGCACACACACTCATCACATGGATTTGCTAAACAGACCATGCATGTCCACACTGAGCAGAAAAATTAGAAACACAGTTATCAATGAATTAGAAACAGTTATCAATGTAGGCTTGTAATCCTGGTTTACAGTAAACTGACTAAAGGCATCACAGAAACTGCAAATCATAAATTTCTTTATTCACATTTTCAACACCCACACAATGATAACACCATCCCGCACACAGTCCTGAGTGAACAGGCATACATCAGCTCTGATGCATTTCTGTAACACAGTAATGTTTACATTAACAATAAATTGGCAACAAAGCACAAAGGAAACAACAGAAACATCAAAAGAGCATGAACGACTGTAAAAAAAAAACAAACAAACTATAAAGAAAAGCAACCCATAGTATGGATTGGGCCTTTCATCTCTGTTCAGCCACAAATTTTTATAAAAATTTACATTTTATTCATTTTGGCAGACGCTTTTGTCCAAAGCGACTTGCATTTCACATATGGCTTACATTAAGCTAGTGCTAGGTGGTGTGGTGGTTAGCACTGTCGCCATGCACCTCCATCCTGGGGTTCAATTCCCCCCTTGGGTCTGCGTGCGTGGAGTTTGCATGTTCTCCCTGTGCTTGGTGGGTTTTCTCTGGGTGCTCTGGTTTCCTCCCACTGTCCAAAGACACATAGGTTAGGTTGATTGGTGTGTCCAAATTGCCCATAGTCTGTGCGTGTGCCCTGTGGTGGGTTGGCGCCCTGCCCTGGGTGTCCCCTGCCCTGTGCTCTGGGATGGGCTCCAGGCTTCCCTGCGACCCTCACCAGGAATAAGCGGTTGAGATAATGGATGGATGAGCTAGTGCTCGTTGCCTTGCTCAAGGACACACCTGGTGGCTGGGCCCAGATTGGTTGTATACCTTCCAATGCCTAGATTAAAAAAAAAAAAAAAAATCTATTTATTTGAGATATAAAACAGAGAAATATGGATGGGTCTAGAACCAAGCTTGAAGAGCTGCTGTCTGATGGAACCTGACATTGTCCCAGGCTGCAGTGTGATGAACCAGCTGCTGTTAACTACATGGATCTCCTTCATGGGGCTAAATGAGAATGGCATGAACATCTTAAAAAAGGAGAAGATGAGCTGTGGACCAAGTGATTCACGGTGATGGAGGAGCATCACTGTGAATCAGCCATGCATGCTGATAGCAACACAGATAGTTCCCCGGCTAACTTCGACAGAGTCACACTGTCCAGTGATGTTACTCCCATGATGTCACCTTCTACTGAGGCTAAATCTCATCTCACCCACATCCTCCATGTGTATTTATGCCGAGAACAATTGTTTTCCACAACTGATAGTACTGGTAGCAGAGAGCTGAGAAAAGCTCTCTCGTGGTTGTCTTGTGTTTATTTCACTGCTTTTCAAATGTAAGCATTTTCTGTCTTAGCATTAGCAAAAGATGCTAAGAGAGTTTATGATGAACGTTTGACTTAGAGATTAAACACTGTGTTCAGTGTTTTGCACAAGGTGTATAAGGGATTTGCTGGGAGAGCAAACAGCAGGAAATGTGTTTGGAGTTTTGGTCTGCTGCCTTGGGAAAAACACATCTGTGTTTTTAGTGTTGAGAATTGTGTGCCAGCATACAATAACAGGGTGTTAGCAAGTGAAAAAAAACTGTACAAAAAAATAAACAGTTGTACTGACAAAACACCTAAACATTTTGAGAACCTTGACTGATACGGCTGACTTAGTCATTGACATAAGAATTGATGTTTGAAACATAAGCTTGGGGTTTGGGTCAGTTATATACTTTTGGTGGTGAACTGTGGTTTGTGCTGTTTGTATGAACACTTTTGACAAATGCATATGAAGCTGCCAAGAAATAAGGATAATTTAAAAAATGAGCCAAAGCGACTAATAGAAAACTCCAAAAAGGGCAAAATGTGAGAACCTGATGGCAATGATGATAATACTGGCATTTGATCATATCAGGGTGATAAAACTATTTTAATTTCAAACCACAGCCTGTGTGCACAGGGGTTAAGAATTGACAGGTCAGAGAAGACATCGTAGAGCCGTAGAAAATGAGAAGACAACACAAGAACAAAAATGAATTCCAATGCACAAAAACCTGAACACAGCACAACACAATGCACTGAAATACTAAGAGCCCTAATGCTAATTAAATAACAATCATCTCTAAATTAATCGTGCTGACCCATCACTAACCACGCAGGACAACACCCTGAAATACACAGAGCAAAGGCCAAGTGAAAGTGATAGCATAGGGGTTTTCAAGCTGTGACACTGAGGGCCTCTCCCTACCCTCACACAAAGTCCAGGATACCGCGGATCCCCAACACCTTCCCCGAAGCACACACCACTCTCTGCCCTCAGTAACTTTTTAAATTTGTGTTCTGATAAAAATATTACTATTTTGTAATTGTACAATATGTAGTATTACTTAAAGACAATGCCAAAATGCACATTAATGAGATGAAAAGCATGGATGTACAACAAAATGATTGATCTGTACCTCCAATGCAATGCTATGGCACCCTCCTGAGGAGGTACATCTCACCCCTGCACTAACACAACTGAACTAACATTTTCACATTACAATGAGAATGTTTACATTCCACCTATAAGAACATATGTGGATCTGAATGTGTGGACAGTGAGAGTCCTCTTCGTTGTTCTGAACAGCAGAACTGAGGGTGCTGTTTTGATCTTGTGATAAAATAAATCCCTGCCAGTTCTTTTGTATAGGTGAGAAACAGCAAACAATAGATGGTCTCATGAGGACACTTTACCTCCTGTTTCCTCATGATTGTAGTAGGGTATATTGTCAAACTGAATTATGTGATCTCTGTGGCCTTCTAGTCCAGACTGCAGCTGTTACGTCAGACTTCAATTTGCACTGATTCATTAATCTTTGATGCAGGTTATATGGTACATAGTCAAATATAAAATGTGTCAAAGATATTATGTGTTTCAGTAATATTTACAGATTTGTTACAAAATTTTGAACCATACTGCAAAGACATTTTAGCACCTGTATATCAGTCAATAAAAAAGCATTAAAGTATGTTTACACAGAAAATGAACTTAAATGTTCTTGAATTAAATATGCCATATTACCTGTAAATTATTTCTAAGCCAGGTTATGGTCTCTTTTCACATCATACTGCATTGTATCCGAGGTCACTGTTCTCTTATCTTACTAATTTCTAACAAAACATACATTCTGTTGACATATTAGGTAAGAATAGAATGAAATGAGGAAGACAAAGATTGCCCAAACGGATGTTAGTAGGTTGCGTTATCAGATGCAAAGAGGGAAAATGAGAAATGTGTTTTGCATGCATTTATGATTGTTGTTTGACTGAAGTTGGGAAACTTTTGTTATTTTAGTGCTTCAGGAAAACGCGGCCCAGTTAAATTATCATCCCACGTCACAGGTTGTGTTGTCACCGGTATTGTTTTGAACAGGTGGAACGCACATTAGAGCTCTGACGGGTGCAAACTTTCTTTTGTTTTAGAGTGAGCTACACCCAAATGCCATTTTGCGAGAAAGCTAAGTTCTCCTGGAGAATTTTCCACTGGGGTTCACAAATACATGAAATTCTGGTAGCTTTCATTGTGTCCTTGTCTGAAATATACGCTAATGATTGTTGGGAAAAAAATGAGTGTTTATATATAAAATGTAAAAATATATATATAATATACATATTTACATTTATTCATTTTGTAGACACCTTTGTCCAAAGCGACTTACAATGAACAAAAGTACATGTGCATGTCAAAAACAAGGTCAAACTGTATCAGACTACTGTCAATTGACAGTATGTTAATATATATAAGAAAACACTGGGTTTACATCCATACACACAGATGCACTGTAAAACATGAGGTGTGAAAGTGATGACACGATGATGTAACTCATAGAATTAATTGAACTGATTTTTTTCCCTTTACGACCTTTAAATTAACATTACATATTTCAGCCTTGACAAAGATCATGTGTTCCCATGCAGGTAGGTAAATGTAGCTAACTGTACTGCTGCAGCCATGTTGACCACTGATTTTATTTGTCCAGATACAGTGTCCAAGAAGCCTACACTGTGATTGATGGACCTCCTTTCTGTTACAAGCAATACATTGTTGTATTTTGTAGATGTACAACAGTCCTCATTTTGTAATTCCTAAACCTGCCATCAAATCAAACATTCATCCATCCTCTATACAGCTTCATCCTGTTAAGGAGTGCAGGAAGCCTGAACACTCCAATCCCAGAACACAAATGGACACAGGGCAGGGGGGCACGCACACACACACACACACACACACACAACTTGCATGTCTTTGGACTGTG
The DNA here is from genome assembly GCA_025773905.1 of Chitala chitala. Classification (NCBI taxonomy): domain Eukaryota; kingdom Metazoa; phylum Chordata; class Actinopteri; order Osteoglossiformes; family Notopteridae; genus Chitala; species Chitala chitala. The sequence continues at coordinate 24,983 of JABJVR010047724.1, forward strand.
GGAGGAAACCAAAGAACCTGGAGAAATGCCAGCTTCACACACACACAGACCCAAGGTGGGTATTAAACCCCAGGCCTGAAGGTGCAAGGTGACAATGCTAACCACCACACCACCGTGCCACCTCAAGTCAAACAATGAATCTATAAAAGGACATAGTCGTATAGAATCCATATATGTAAAGCATGTAAAAAGGTGACATTTTTAAGCCTGAATACTCATAGGTTCATCTAGTCCTATATGGATGTGTTGACATGTAGTTTCTTGTGCTTCATAATGTGCTGCCATCAGCATTAGCAAACATAAGTGGAAAAAGATGTTATGGAAAAGCGAAACGGGCAGAAAGATTGTGTTTGTACAACAGGCTCGCTACAGGCTGTGTGTTTAAACTGAAACATGTTACTCAAGGCAAGTCTGCCCTGTTGTCATGTCATGTGACCTGCAGCCCTCTCATTAATGAAAGATGTAAGTCACGTTTAACTGGTTTGGAGCAAAGACTAAAATCTGTCACGGAAATGTAAGTTGCTTTGTATAAAAGCATCTGCCAAACAAATGTATTTTGACAGTGGTGTCATATTCAGGTCTTGCTCTATATGATGAGGAATTTACCCTGCCCCCGTTTCACTTCTCTCTGCCTCAGGGTCTCTTTTGGTTGGTATGAGATTTGTGGTTGCACTTTCAACTGTTGTTTCTCCCTTGCTGTCCCAGCAGAATGTCACCACATTGTTTACAGAGAGGTTTCCTTTCGATGAAAAATCCCCCCATTTAAATGGTTTCAGCCTTTTTTCAAGAAGGTGTGTATGATTTTTGCAGGGGGGGTTCACCTTTCTCACTGTTATTGTTTTGTTAGGTTTTCGTTTTCACAGGGAACTTCAATTTCTTTTAAATATGAAAAAGGAAACACAAAATTTGTATAGCATGCTTCTTAATCCTATCAATTTTTCTCAACAGCTGTTTTTAGTAGGGGAGCAAAAATGTTTTAGTTATTGTTTATTGATCATTTCACTTGCCATTTTTCCTTTTATTGTTTTGGCCTACAATTTTAACTTCCCCTGTAGTCTGTACCACAAACATCAGATTTTGATTAAACATTTTTATGCATCTTCATCTGCAATCTAGTATCAAGAGTTAGTAAATCCAGGAAACTCGCTGAAATGCAGTAGGTGTAGAAAAACTGCTGATCTTGACAAATGGAGGATAAATGAGAACCAGAAAATGAAGCAAAGGGCACCAAATGTCACAGATGGGGGTTAAAGAGCTTGAACCAAGGCCGGGAAAATAATACACACTGTAGCTGAACAAAGCAGTAACCCATAATATGCCTTGATCCAAACCATTGGATCTGCAAAGCAAATAAAACGTGTGCCACATGAATACTTTTATTTCTGTCATTGTATACAAGATAAAAATTGTAAGTGATGTGCTTGTAAGCTAAGTAAATAAATAAGCCCTTTATACATTGATGCTAAAAAGCATTAAAGCTCAGTGAACATTTAGCATGGGTATTTTGGGACAGTAAGAGGTATTAAATTGGAAGTGATCTCTTCATTCTAAATTCTGCTGTGTACCAACAATACTTACAAGCAGAGATGGTATTCAGGAAGTTAAGAACAAAGCAATTGGGCCTCAGGCTTCCTGCCCTCCTTTTATTTTCATAGTACTGTTCTTAGGTGGTTTCATTCTTATCTTAAAAACCGTTACCATTATGTTCAAATGTCGAATGACAGCATACCCTCATCCATGTCCCCACTTAGATGTGGAGTACCACAGGGATCTGTA
>JABJVR010047725.1:0-26756 GCA_025773905.1 Chitala chitala
ACTGTGGTTTATGTTTATATTTATTTTATTCTTTATTTTATCTATTCTTATTAATATTATCTTTAATTTTATTTTTTAATTTTATTTTTTATGTAATTTAATCTACCTCGAAATTTCTTGCACCTTAATTCCACTTCCCTGTGAGCTGTGTAACAAGAGAATTTCCCCGCTGTGGGATCAATAAAGTTCGATCCATCTATCTAAGTGCAAGATAAATTTGATGCCACAACGTATGTATGTCAGTTACATGTCAAACACACCAGGGGGAGCTGTTTCACTACCATTTTAAGATGGCCACATTTATTCATATTTTTCATCTCTGCTCAAATAATTCTGACGGGCAGCATAATTACCAGCAAGTATACCATCAGATTAAATGGTGGAAACATAAACTTTGAGCACACATTATTTGCAGTGTTAAACAAACCATTTTTAAATATACCAACAGACAAAGCTATAGGAGGAAAAGCCAAATTCATTCAAATTATTTATTCCAATGCTGCACCACCAATAACAAATTATGCAGATCACATTTTGCAGGCACCACATTCCGTATTTGTCTCCAAGGCAAACAAAGCCCCATCACTGTTTCTCTGGGTCAGTCAGATTGGTTTGGTTTTGCCCACACAAATGCTGTGCTTGTACACAAAGCTCTTACTAAGGGCTTACAAATATGTACCCCTCTACAGCATGTTTTTACACGTTCTGTATCTCCACGAGCAAACCTTTAAACCCCACGTCTATAACCGCCTTTCAAGTGTGACTGTTGCTGGGCAGAACTCACCAGGCCAGCGGTGAGCGCAGGTGCCGATTGGCCCAGGGACTGGCTCCTCATGCGCACCAGGTTGTTAGGCTCCCCGGGCTGGGGCAAGGCCAGCTGGCTTACTCCGCCATGCAGGCTGCTGGACAGGGGCAGGAGCTGCTTCCCTGGGGTGGGATAGCACAGCGTAGGGATACTCAACGAACGAACACACGCACAACCACCAAGCTAAGATATAAAAGCACAATCATAAACAGAATGAGCTGCCAGCAGTCCCTCAGGCTCCTGTAGCAATCTGTGTAACAGAAGGCATAAAATGAAAAGATTGAAGTGTAATTCAGGGATATTTTAACAATTGAGCATTCCAACAATTTAAGGAAAACAAAAAAATTCAAACCAACCTCAAAGACAAGTAAAAATCACAGACAGAGAATGTGAAGTATGTGAAGATGTGACTACTGATGTTGTTTTTGCATATGGAGATTTTTTATTTATTTATTTTCATTAATCACAAGGGTAATTTTGGTTCTATGCATTCATCCCATCTCCTGGGTGAGCAGTGGGCAGCCATCATTCAGCACCTGGGGAGCTTGCGCTAAGTGTCTTGGTCAAGGACACACCAGGTAGCTAGGCCAGGATTCAAACCGGAAGACATCTGCATCCCAGTCAGATGCTCTGCCTATTGAGACACTAGCCACCTGAAGATTTAACATGGGCTCAGTGAGCACTGCTTGCAGGCAGCTGTGTGGATCATGATTGAGATTTATCACACTTCTAAAAACCATTGTGTACTCAAGGAACATGCACAGGCTCAGACGAGGACACGGCATGCAAGTCAGACCACTAATAAAATTCGCCCACAGCTTCACTCCATTTGTAAGCCTGGGTTTTTCCAAGCTTTGTGAGTCCGTGCAAAGTGTAACACAACAGATGAGCCTCTATGTCATTGAGTGCACTAGCCTAAACCAATACCTGTGACATTGAGAGCACGCAATGTGTTACACCAACAACTACGTATGGGACCCAACTATCCAGCTGACAGCACACACTCATACTGTCTATGTAAAAGTCTGGAGCTGTGCAATAACAGGGTTTGGTGTGTGTTACTGAGTGGGAGAGGTGATGATGAGGAGGATGATGATGCTGCTCACCAGTGAGGCCACTGGCCATGCTGCCACGTCGAGCGCGGCTCTCATCCTGGCTCAGCTGCCGCTGAAGCTTGGTCTTTCCCACACTCTGAGAAAGGTCCGGGTTGCTGAGCTTGCGGAACAGCAGCGGGGGTGATGCCGCAAACTCCTTCTGTTGGGGGGAGGAACAAATGACTGATGTGTACTTAAATCCTCAGATCATTTCTTTATTAGTACTGTTCACATGTAAATAAAATCACAACAGCATCATCACTATACTAAACAGGCTGTTTTCCCTAGGTGGTGAAACACACATTGTATATAAACTGTCAGTCTAACCTGTTAGTGTGGAAGCAGATAAAGCTGCTGCCTTGCTCTCAGCCCTAGTATTTATCCAGTTCACACATTTGCTAAACTATTTTATTTTACCTTAAAGTCACTTAACTACTTCAATGAATATACTGCAAAGACAAAAAAGTGAACAATCAGTGTCAGCAATCAATCGGTCAATAAAACAATGTGGATGAGGACAGATTTAGTCACGAAGCAGGTCTAAGTTAGACAGAACACACACACACACACACACACACACACACACACACACACACACACACACAGTCAGTACACAAGTGGAGCTGTAGTGAGCATGTGTGTGAACCGTCTGTGCCCAAGTGCACGGTCTGGTACGTGCTGACCACAGCTTTGGTCTGTGTATGCTCTGTACACAGCCCAGACCTACAGTGAATTAACACACGTGCTCACGCCTGTACACCTCTGCAGGGTTTGCACAGGGCAGCCCAGGACTTCGCTCCTCTACTCATGGGCCTGCTCAAATTTCCTCTCCGTGGTTTCACGTGACTTTTACTAGTTTGTTTTCACTGTGGTTTCATGTTTCGCTCTTGGGTCCATGCAGGATGGACTGCTTTCAGCAAGTCCTGTGGATTTCCCTCCCACCCCAGCCAAGTTCAAAATACGGGATGTGGTGCCACTGTGGCTTGTTGCCTTTCTGAGAGAGGAAGAGGGGTACAGTTCTACAACAGAAGGCACCCTGAATATCATGTTGCCACACAGCTGTGCAGAAACAGTGAAACAATGTGCTACATACTAATGTGTGAGCTCAGCAGCAGGGATCTGCACAGCTGGCCTGGCTCCCTGTGCATACGGGCACATATAGGGCGCCACATGCGAGCACGAGCATCAATACAGGTTAGCGGAAACAGCAGCCTCCAACAATGGAGTGCACACTCAGATGTACGCATATCCAAAGCCTCCAACTACCCTAGATAGCTAAAGCAAAATGAGTGTTTCATACAGCACATAAAACACTACAACCTCTACAATCTCAACACGCACAAGCAGGCTGTTCAGACAGCCAATGTCATAATTCCTGATCCTGGCTCCATTACAATGTGAGTGGCATGACACCTTGAAAGTGTAGAACCAGCTACAGTTTTTACTTTTTATGTCAAGAGAGTGACTCATTTCCTGTGAATCCAGCCTAGCCCTACTGAGCAACTACCTCTGGTATAAACAATGGAAAACAATAAGCAATGCTCGACATGTTAATTAGCAGCTTTCATGTTTTTTCCAGCCTTTACAATGCACTAATTAAGGATATCTGCTTGCTGCTTCACTGTACAAGACAATGAAAAGCGTGTGCATGCATGTGCACATGCGCGTGTCCACTTCATTCCCATACCGAACAAAAAAAGAGAGCCCAGGTCTTTCTGAATCAACAGCATTACAACATTGTTCTCCAAACAGTTCACACTGGAGTCCAGAATCATGTGTGCGCTGCATTTCTCACACTTCTGATAAGGACCCACCTGAGGCACACTAAAAAGCGGTGACATTTCTCAGTCAGTCCTGCCCATTAGTCACCTAACTCACACAGCATCAACGTATGCCTGTGGCCATCAACCACCAAGCAAATCTCTAAGCCTGCCCCACCACATTACAGTCATGTGCCTCCTTCATAAGAGCCATGTTTGACAGACCCAGCATATCACCATTTACTCCTCCCACAACGTTCACCTTCGACTATAAGATGTACTACACACCATTCTGCTGCTCAAAGAAAAAACTGAATATAAACACTTTTATATACACATTCAACTGAAACAGACTGATCATCTTCAGACTGTCTTCTTTTCATCTTCAATATGTAGATTTGATATTTACAATGCAAGGTGGGGGATTCTTAATCTCAATGCCCTGCAACGCACTGTTATTTACACCACATATCTAGAGCTGCTCAACAACAGCAAGCTGCCAAATGCATGGTACGTCCAGGATATCCATTGCTACTGCTAAGAGGGGGAAGGCAGTTTAGTGGCTCCTCCAGTCTTGGCTGGATGCCAGCGCCCCCCCACCACCATTCCTCTGACGGCATTGTTCTAGAAGCAGCTGTCTCCAGTCAAATTTACACCTCACGTGTTACAGCCCTCCTTCCCACACACCTGGCTGCTCTCAGCATGAACAGCAGGCTCAGTGCAAGTAGTCTCCTAATCACACCAAGCCTCCCCACCTGATCTGGTCAGCTTCCACAAATAGCCAGCCGGTGAACTGGAGACAATACCATCAGCTCTGAAGTTAATAAAATAGCAGCTTTGTTACATTACTTTTTATTAAAAAATCCATACAACTGCCTGCTGCTGTGTGGCTCCAATCCAAACGCCATACCTACGAGGACAACCTCGCCTACACAGCACACGTGGCATGAGAGCAGCCGTTCCAAAGTTCAAAGGACAACAGCGAGTAAAGAAATGAGGACGAGCTGCTCACAGGCCTATCACCCAAAAGCAGAGTCACCAGCACATGGAGTGTTCTTCCCTTAACAGGCACTACACAGGGCATAGCGTACACTCCCATGGTAACCCATACTTCTGAGAAATCTACTGAAAATCATGACTCCCAGCACCCTGATCATTGTGAAGTATGGTCCTGGAGACATCCTCCAGAACTCAACATTACCAGGCATGTTGAAAGTGGATTCTGAAGTCAAAGACCACACCAAACCTCTCTCTTCTACCATATGTTCCCGACCTCCTCGGAGATTTGAGGAACAAAATCATTTCCTGTATAAAGTAAAGAAAAGAAAAAAAAAAAAACCCCACCACAAATATCCTACAGCAGGTTCATAGAGGAAAAGTGAGTCAAAGCCCCAGGTCCCATGTGACATTCCAGTGTTCCAACTGACTATGGACACAGTAAGGCAATGCCTAATGGGGGCCAAGCACAGAGTGTAGGGCTACACAAGTCAAGCCAGCTGCAGAGGCAGTGGACCAATACATCCACTGCGAGTGGCCCTGTGCAGCTTGTTTCCTGATGGCTACTCTGCAGTGGGAGAAGTTCAATGCTCTGCTCCTGACACACCAGCTGGGAAACAAAAACTCACATGCTCACCATAGTGGCATGGATTCACAAGAATATCCACATGTGCACATGTTCAGAAGGACAACGCGCAATGACCACGTGGGAACAGGAGACACACAATTCCACCACCTGGGAGCCGGGTCTATTGTGCACTATGGAAACTACTCAGTTTATTTAACCAGATCACCCTTAGGTCTCAAAGGCAGGATAAAACAGCTGAAAAGGCAAGTTTCTTAGCAACAGCACAAAGATTACCTCACATCCGGAAACGTGCTCATTTAGTATAGTGCTGGCTGAGGATGATGTCCAGAAACAACTGCTGGCTACTCCAAAGATAAAGTTATGTAATCAGACGTTATGGAGTGCAATGTGAGTCTGTCATGCTCCCTAACACAGCTCCACCCTTCTCTCCTCCAAACACACAGTCTCTGTGCTCACTACTTGGGGTTACAGTTTATGTCTTCTGAAAAGTACTACTATCTGTAGGAGTGAGAGTGTGAGTGAGAGAATAAGAGTGAAAGAATGAGTGAGAATGCAAGACTGTGCATGTGAGTGTGTCTCTCACTCTCTCTCCATGTTGGCCTGATCTTATTACGGAGGAAGTAATGAGGAATTCACTGGAGAGATTAGAGCTAATGAATTCCCCCTGCTGTCCTTGTCTTTCAAAAAGGTACTGCATCCTGTGACATGAGCCATCTCTGCCCAGGAGTAAGGCCAGGCAGCAAGGGCCTGGTACACTCACTAATAAATTAAAAAAAAAAAAAAAAAAAAAAAACACTGAAAAGCTTTAACATTCAGAGAGTGTAGGTGACAGGGGCTATAAACTGAGATATCCCTGCATTAAAGGGCCTCTTTTTGCCACTGCTGTCACCAGCCCACACCCAGACTTTCTAGTTATCACTGATGGCAGGGCGCTATAGTGGACCCAGGCTGGAAAAGCAGCAGAGATCTGCACATCAGTGTCACAGACGGTAACCCCATCAATGAACTACAGTTGTGTAAGCAACACAGACTGACCATCTCACACTCCCTGCTCTAATCTACCTGCTGCAGCTGTGAGAGGGCACTCCCACACTCAAATGCAACAGGGCTCCAGTGGGGGCTCTAAAATATAAAGGCTCTAAAAACAGGTCGGCACAAATTCAGAATATAAAAGCTTTCATCAAACCCACCCCTGACTCTGGGGTTAATCTTCCACCAAACAAAGGCCACTATGCAGGCTGGTAGTGCTACCTCATGGGGAAGGAAGGGGACATTGAGAGCCCAGGAGGTGACATGCTGCTATACCCGAACCTACATAATATGGACCCCTAATGCATACAGTACACTCTCAGCATTACAAGGACATACAGAAATTGTTGTAAAACAGTTGTACAAAACATCTAACGTGCATATTACTGTACAAAATTGGAAAAAGACACTACATTAACTACAAACATTACCCAAAAATTAATTTGCAAATGCGGAAAACAGCAGGCATAGCCCTAATATACATGTCTATGCCCACATCAATGATTGCTGATGCTACAGCCCACAAAAAAAAAAAAATCAATGGCAGTAAATACAGGATTTGACAACTTATTAACCTGCAATAGCAGCTATTGTAAGGGCAACCACAGAACATTAAGTTTTAATAAGACCACTATTACCAACAGTATGCAATAGGAAAGCGCAGTTGGTATCCCAGCAGTGGACAAATGTTAAAAATGCATACTTAAATATTCCATTTACTTTTAGCCCAACCTATGCATGACCAACTGATGAGATACAAAAATAGGGAGAACAGTGGCCTCATTAGAAATTCCTGGCTATATCCACTGATAGATCAGCTCAGTCACCCAAATCCACAGTACCTGACAGTCTTTCCTTCACCCCCCCACCAAACCCGCTTTACTAATGAAAGCAAAGTCACAAGCAGCCTTAAGCCAGCGAAGCTGCCTGGCTGTCCAGTGTGACTAATGATTTCATTAGTGAAGATGTCTTGGCTGAAATCCCACAGCAGAGTTTGCCCTATAGAACCACTGCTTAAGCAGCTTCACATCCACTGTTCGCTTCACAGAGCAGCACAACACCATGTCGTGTTACGCACAACAAAAGGGCCGCACTCCACCATAACTCACGCTTTGCCAAACCAACGGCTCGAACTGGGCACTTGAACTGAACAGCAGAAGAGAGTACTTATCTTCAGTCTAAAACGGGCAGAAGGCAGTCCAGCAGTTAAATGGGAGCCCTACTGAGTTTACGTATTCTTAATGCCTGTTCTACATATGCTAATCACTAAAAATTAGTTTGTGTGTTGTATGATATGGTTGACACTTGGGGGAACAAAAAAATAAGTAAAAATAAGAAATAAAATAAATTAATAAATCTACCTCAACCCACTGCCCCCTTTCACCACACTAAAAATGCATGAAAAACCATACTGTGCATCACAGAACCTTAACCAGCAGACAAATCAGACAAATCAAATTTTACTTAAAAAAAAACCAGAAGCCCAAGAACAACACAATTCAACGTGTACTGCCTTCATCACAGGAAAGAATGTAGTTTTTTTTTTTTTTTTTTTATTAAATACTGGCAAGAAAAAAAAAAGATCTATATAGCTTATTATATTAAGAGACATTTGGAGATAACCAGCAACAGGCCATGTACAAGTCTGAATAAAAGATAGTGAGGAATAAGTAAGTGCTGCTGTTCAGCTCTTAGATTGGGCAAAATGAAGGGAACAGAAAGAGCAGGACACTTCTCCTCAAAGCCACAGCACCCAGAACCAGCACTATGCCACAGGTTCTAAGCAAATGGGACACCAGAAGAAAATTTGACCAATTAACCTTGGACTTGCACTGTGAAAGCTGTGGGAGGGTGCAAACGATCTCCTCCACACCCCAGCGCCCTACCGCCATATATGGCCTCCTTCCTCACACAAGACGAGGAATAAGAATGAGCAGACAAGGGGCCTGTTCCACTCCATCAATAGGCTCACAATGGCTCAGAGGCACCTTCATTAACCTCTTGCTCCTGGCATGACCCGTCTGCAAACTATCAGCAAACAGAACAAGCAGGACCCGACAAAGCACAGAGCACTGCTGTCCAAATTCAGACATTAACAAGCGCTTTAAATTGTTCTTACAGAAATCTAAAAACTCTTTCACTCTAGAGCAGGTGGGCAGTTTATGGCCTGGCATGTTTGACCATGCTGCAAGAAGCAGAAACTGCCTTTATGGATCAGAAAACACCAAAGCAACAGGCCCAGAAAAAGCAGTGTTGGAATTGGAGTAAATGAAATTACACCACTCCAGTGTAATTTCCAGTGCCACAAAACAGCATTGGGAACAGGGTGGAAACTGACTCTGTAACATCAGAAGCCTCTGATCACTTGTCACACACCCCTGCACCACCTCATGAAGACTCAGCAGCCCCAAGGGAACCAAGGTAAATAGAATGATGTTAGGACAGAGGCCAGCAAACCATAAAGCTGACAACGTAAATGGCCCGAGGGGAACAGTCAAAGCTGCCCCAGTGCTCTGTGCATGCTTTACTTGTCCATTTGATTATATACAAATGGCAAGTCTGAACTTGGCATCTGCACATTCTGTATAAACCCACATGGTACCAAGGCCTGGAACTGCACATTTTGTGACAACCACACAGTACCAAGGTCTGGAACCAGACATTCCCTAACAACCCACATGATACTAAGGACTGGAACAGGGCATTCTATAACAACCCACACTGTATGGAGGCCTAGAACGTAGCATTCTGTAAAAATGACAACAGCAACAGAGAGGATGAGCATGATGGAGCGGCTCAAACACTATGTGAAGCCACGACGCAGTACAGGGCAGTTGGCAGGAATTACAATGTGCAGCTGTTAGAGAGTATGCCCGCAGGGCAGAACAGGAGCAGGGTCCAGCTACGTCTGACTCTGCCCTCAACCATCCGTGATTGGACAGTGCTTCAAAAGCAGAAATGCCCGAGTGGCACATTTAAAATTTTTGAGAAAAGACGGTGTAACTTTTTGTATTTTAAATTTATTTCAAGACACAAAGTATGCAAAACTGTTATGCTGCAAAAGCACTACTTTATTAGGAACATGCAGCAATATATAGTGTCAGGAGGAGTGTGAGAACAAAGCCAGAGCAGTTTATAATAGTATGGTTTGATCAAACTAGCTGTTGGAATATATATTTTACATACACGTTGAATATTTATTAAAACTCAATGTATTTGTATTTGCCTCCGTATTCAACAAACTAACACTGCAACTGGTACACTGATATGGTGTTGGCTTTTTGGCCTGAAGAGAAAATACAACATGACTTGGAAGGGTAGGTCAAGAAGGAAAGTGTGTTTCAGGATATATCTGCACATTTAGCAGACACACAGCTAAACAACGCCAATCCGTTTGATTACATGCAATTGACATGACAAACTATTGTATGTAATCATGTCACTACTTTTACAGTATGGATTTTTACATTTAACTAAAGTTAAGCAAAGCCTTTTTCTGAGCAATACTTACCAAGTGCAGAACACGACCGAGGCAAGGGCGGCCTTTTTCAGTCCCAACCCAGCCCAGCAATTTGTTTATATGTAAAAACAGCACCAGTCATCCCAAGCCTGATTATACTATCTGCAACATATTCATTGGCACCTCATGCTCTCATTTGTGCCAATGTACATACTCGATCACACAACACAGAAGGCACAGTATAATTTGAAAATAGTACCAGTTACATTTATTGGACAACAGACTAAATCAGATAATTACATTTGATGCTTGACAAATCACAAGAAACTGCAGTGTATAGCTAACAGAAGAACAAAAGTTCTTCAAGAGTCTACAAGAACTTATGTAAATGTATAGAAATAACATGCTAACAAATATTGTAATTCCTAATATCAAGGAATGATTATGTATTAAATAACTACAAATACATTAGATATACAGTGTACAGTATACATACACACTTCAAAGTTTTAAATCCAATTTGCCTCAAACAGCTAGTGGCCCCAATTTGATTTATACTACTGCAGTTTAACACTCTTGATATTGTAATTACATGAGTAAGCTAAAAACTGGAAAGAATTCCACCCTCCCAGCTTTCACTGACTGCTCTGCCATCCAGTATCCCAGCATGCCCATGCAGCTCAGGCTCACACTGCTTCTGGCACATCTTTAACAGCAAGATTCCTCATGTTCTACAGCCAGAACTACAACATATTACATCAGCGCACAAGAGCAAATACTTCACAGCTGTAGCAAACCTGTCAGGTGTAACAGGCCATGCACCATCAAACAGCTACCCCAGGTGCAGTGAACTGAGGAAGGTCATGCGGGGCATGGCCAGCACAAGCTGGGATACATGCACATGCTCAGAGCACGTGCAACATGTAACTGTAAAAATATTTACACTATGTACTGTAACAGATAAATACACTTATTTTCCAGCTTCTAGTATAACAGCAGGTGTGGTAGCATGCATTTCAACCTAGTAACAGGTGAAGTCCATACAAAAGCTGTAGGTGTGCACAAAAAGCTGTTCTTGCAAATGACTAAAACTGCAGTTCAACCTTTGTGGATCCATCATCTAGAGGAGATGGTGTAGATCAAACTGGCCATAAGAAAAAAATACACACACCAATTTTCAATGCACTCTCCCACCACTTAATGCCAGATATTTTATATTTTCTCAATGGCCTCATATTAATTTATAATGCCCTCCAATAGCGCACGGTACATTCCACGGTAACATCAGTTTCGTAAATCAAAAAGTTAAACCCAGAATGGGAGGAGCAAAGTGCAGCAACAGGTGTGTACTTTTTGGCAATTCTATAAAGGTCTACTTCCCACATTATCTTTTTAAGTTAAAATCTGACAGTTTGCCACATTAGGAAGTGAAGGCATACTGAAAAAGTAATCCAAGGTATTTTAATGGACGATAATGAGAATTTAATGACCTGACTCATTTCAGAACAGTGTGATTAGTTCCAAATACTGAGCATATTGCTCATGATTAAGTGGTCATCCAACATTTCCACTATATATTTTTTACTTCAGTACAAAAACCTTTAATCCTTATGGATAGTACAATTCACATTGACAATGAAACAGAAAATGTCAAAAAAGATGAGGGAGCAGCATGTAAAGCAACCGTCACTGATACTCATGGAAAGACACACAACAGAACTCGCCTGGCTTTCCACTTAGAGCACTTTATGTTGACACAGCCCTACCTCTTGGATCAGGCTCCCTAGTTTATACGAGCTTTCACAAATGCATTCCTACCAGCTAAGACAATTTCCTCCCAAAGACGTCCCTCTCTGCATCTGGGATACACAATTAAACAAGTCAGCAGCAAATAAAGACATGAATAAAAAATGTTCAGCAGCAGCCTACAATGACACTGCAGTGGGAGCAGAAAGAAGCAGCAAGTGTCCCAGCTCACACCCCTACAGAGCAGGAGGACCACAACATCATGGATGGCCTCATACACAACAGACAGCAAATGCTCATCTTCACATCAGAGGCTGAGGAACAGGCTCTTAATGAGCACAAGACCCCAGGAAAGAGGACAGTCCAGGCAGACATCCTATCTGATGGTGCAGCTTGTAGCTTTGACTTGTGCTTATCAATCAGCAGAGTTAAAAAATGGAATTCATCGGTGGTTCATCAAAACAAGTAGCCTAGATATGCTACATATCATTACAATGAATCACAAAAAAGGAAAATAATTACAATTTTAAACAAGAAAAGAAAGGGAGTGGACAGGCAGGCTTCACGTTTGTCAGAGCAGTGAACATAAACAGGCCTTTGTGCTGCACAGTGCAGTGGGAAACAGGCACCCCCCCCCGACATTTCTGCACCATTACCTCTGCTGCCGACAGCAGCTCTGTGCTACAGGCTGCGTTGCCCGAACCCCCCCCCCCATTCTTTATGCAGGGAAACCCCTCTGCAGCACCTAACTCACTGCCTGCACCCACACCAGCCCAAGCTACTGCAATGCGCACATCTCACCTCATTACCGTCGCTGACGCACACAGACACAATCAGTCGTGACAATAAGATGTTCTTCCAACAGTGCTAGACAGGCAACACAGCAATGTTTTCGGCATAAGGAGGAGGAGGAGCCGACTGCCTAATCAACACCATGACAAACAAGCCCGCATCTGCAGGTGCACAAGCAATCTGTTGTGCCCACTGTGACAGTCATGAAGACAATACAGTAATGCACAAATAAAGAAAATCTGGGGAAGACAAAAGACAAGGAACACATCTGAAATGACTAAAGGCTGCATGTCCAAACATTCAAAAAATAAACACTGAACCAAAAACAACTGAATGTCTCAATTTTATTTAGAAACATAGCCTTACTGACTGCTGCTGCCAACCACTCTTTTACAATACAGATCTCTTATACAGTAGTGTTTTCAAATAGTATTTACAAGGCATTAGTGTTTTAAGCATTAGTAAGGTAAAAGCATTATGTTACTGTATTAACACTATTTTTACCTGTATTTATACCTTTCTACCAGTGTAATAGAATTTACATTCACCAGAATTTGCTATTTGTATGTCACAGATGGTCAAAAAGGGCATTTCAGTGCATGCTGTACTGTCTATGTTCATGTGTCTGACAAAGAACTTCCAGACTACAGTCTTTTTGACAGCCTACAAAATATTTTTTTTGTGCTACACGAAGCATTTCTTTAGGTAATGCTCTATAACCAAGAATTACTGTACTTGCAATTGTAACCCACCATAGATCTAGAGGATGTTTAATGTAATATAGATGACATGATGGCAAGTTTCAATGTTTTAATGCATCCAAGTTTGTTATTGTACAGAAACATGCTGAACTGGAGCAGGAATTGATGTATTAGTGCCAAGAGATGTAATTAAAGGTGTCCTTTTTACAGTTTGGATGTAAAATTTAAGTTAAATGAATCAAAAAAACACAATAAGGAAAGACCCAACAGCAGAACCAAAGCTGACCACTTCGAATCACCTGAGAGAAATGGCTGAGGAGCAGAATGGGGTCAGCCTCGGTTAATACAGGTCAACACAATGAAGGAACAAGGTTAAACAACTACTGGAACATTAAACTGGCATTCTGCTCATTATTTACATACTACAGTGATGTCAGCAAAATCAGGCCCAAAGCACAGACACCCATTCAAAAGCACAAATTTGAGCAATACTGCTTAGACAGTGTAGTGATCGCCTCTGGGAGTACACACATCAAAAACTGGCACAAGCCAGCAAGACAGGGGTGTTTTTTTTATTTGTCTCACGCCAAAAGAAAAGCATCCCAGGCAGATGAACAGGAAAGCACACACAGGTTGTAGCATGCTCCCAGGACAGCTCAACAGTTTGCGCTTTCTACACTGAGGTGATTCTCACATGTAGCTACTCAGAGCCCAAAAACATCTCACACAGCTCAAAGAGCACATTAAACAGTGCAGAACACTAGAGGTAACAAGATCAGTGATCACAGATGAGCAGGAGAGCTATGAATGAATAAAATCAATAAAAACAGCAAGCACCTTCAAAACACCCATTAATCACATTTATACAATGATGATAAAACTCAGTTCTAAACACAAGGATACAGACAACACTGCTTGCAAATCCAAAAATAAGACAACAAGTTTGTGCGACATTTCCGTCAAGAGGCTGTTCGGCAACAGTACCTGAATTACACTGGTGCAGCCTTGGGGGGGGGGGGGCAATGCGACATGCACCTCGGCAAGCACACAACTGGGATTGCGCAAGAGAGCCCAGCAAGAATGAGTAAGGGGAAGAAAAAAAAAAAAAAGGAAAAAAAACAGTCACTGGGGAAAGGAAGCTGTGCACAGGCAGCCAAGTCTGCCTGGCAAGACATGTCCCAGTGTGACTGTGAGCACCGCAGTCTGACACTGTCCGCATGCCACCACCCACAAGCCATTACTCACTGTCACCAGGCCTCTGGAAAAACCTGCTTCCTAAACCACCCCGCTTCCCCTCTGGCCGAGCAAGACGCCCTCGCATCTGAGCGACGTCCAGGAGAAGAGTAAACCAAAAACTCCAGGAGGTCAAGGACAGCGCCCCGCACACACAGACAAAACACAGATGCTAACAAGCATGTGGAGCAAGCACGGAACAAGATGCAGCCTTGACGAGATTCGCATGTGAACGCTAAAGCCACGTCCACACACGAGAAGGCAAAATATACACAGAAACAGTGTCAATGTCAGACTTCATTGTCACACACTGTGCTTTAACGCAATATGTACCCGTCTAACATTCACGAATGCCAGCATCAGTACCAGTCACCACCTTCTGGTGTCTGACTCTGCCTATGAACAACCTGCCTATACCATTCTCCTCCCAATACCAGAGGAAAGCTAGTCTCATCTGACTGTAACCACCCAATCCAATTAGCAAGGCACAGCACAGCTGCAGGCCGCCTACCCTGCATGACAGGCCATGGCTCGCTGCATTCCACACCCTGCTCCACCCTGCGGCATGCAGAGCCACGCCCTCGACCTGCAGCACAGCCACACTGGAGCCACTGCAAGAAGGCTGGAACGCCAGCCAGAGAAAGGTTCTGTACGAACACAGTCCACTCCAGCCAGGCCACTCTTCTTCAAGCACACACTCACCCGGTCAGTTTCATTGTCTTTCTACTGAAGCTGAAGCGAAGGACAGCTCTACATTCTCAACTAGACAGCATATTGTACACCTGGCCCCAGAAACTATCCCCACAGCTGTGCTGCTAGAGGATTTGGGTCAGAACCAGCAGAAATCCTTCAGATTATATGAACTTCATCCCACAGACCCCATTAATAACATGACTCAAGGTGCCCTGTGGGATGGGAAGAAAAAAAATTTGTAAAGCACAAAGTCAGTAAATCTGGAATGTGTGATATGTTAATTCAATCAATATATGCATAGCTTACCTGGCATGTCAGACCCTGCATTGGTACCACCTGTTAAAGTTACTAGGTCAGAGATACGACCTAGCTCAGGGAAAGAGCTATTCCTGAACTTGTCTCCAAAAGATGCTCAAACTTTCCAAATGAGCTCAACTACACAGGCAAACAGAAGTGAAGGCGTACAAATGCCTTTTCTCAGTTAACATCCTTGCTAAATGACTTTTCCACTAAGCGTGTTTCTCAAGTGCCTGTAAATATGACACCTTTATAATTACCATAAATTCATTTCTCAATTCTGCTTTACATATTTCTTACACAAAGCTCAAAATCAGATGTACACAGACATTAGTACTATATTTTTGACTAAATTTGAAAAAGTCATGTTCTGATCTTTCATCAATCAATATAACCCTACTTCCATTCAGACGTTCATACAAATTATGTATTTTAACAAATCCAAAAATGTAGCCCTTACAGCTATACATGTGACCAGCAGAGGGTTACAGTTTACATGCATTAAAAAGGGACTGATCCACTGCTGATACGTAAAATATGCATTTTATTAAAAAAATATCCATCCATCATCTTAACCGCTTATACCAGGTGAGGGTCGCGGGGAAGCCTGGAGCCCATCCCAGAGCACATAGGGCGCAGGGCAGGGTATTAAAAAATATATTTTATTAATTTACAATGAGGGGGCCAGTGGATTGAATGCAAGTTAGTTATGAATGTTCCATTATCATCAGAATGATTATGTGAGGGTTAATATTAAAACAATACACTCACATTAACCCTGTAGTATCCAAGAGGGGCAGTAGAGATTCTAAAACTCTCTACTTGCGTTTGCAGTGTTGTTAAAACCTTTTATGACTATTACACAAACCATTTCTGTGTATTTTTATCTTACTTATGTGAAAGCCAGTATTGAACTGAATGGCAAACTGCTATGATAAAATGCGTTACGCACGTCACATGACATTCTGTGGCATTAATCTGACAACAAAAGCACAATTTCATATAAAAAATGTACTGGAAAACAAACATCAGTGATTTGGCTCTTGTAATTAAAGACATCAGCATTTTTTTAAGTCACGATGAACATATGTCAGTTTGTACACAGTTTTCCCGAGAAAGGAATTCTATACACCTACCTCATGAAGAAAATAAAACCAACTTTTGTCAGACTGTAACCTATATAAAAATGTGACCTTTAAAACAAATCTGTAAAAGTTTTTTCCTAATGAAGAACTGATTTAAGCACCAAAACCCAACATTAAGCATGTGTATATACAAAGGACTACATCCTACACAGGTCTGCAGAAACATTTTCACACAACTGAACATACAAGCTAGTATTTGCCTTTTCTCCTCTCCATTTGGCCTCTATGGTTTAATGTTTGTCATGGGACTAGTGATCCAAATGCAAACCACAAACCTGTTTTCAATACAAGACTGTGGCATTGGTAATGCTCAGTTACAAAGGAATTTCTCCTTAATAACCAACTGTGACAAATTTACTATAGATCAGAGTATTCTGTGCAAATAAGAGTTAGTCATAAACCGTGAAGATCATTCAGCAGCTTGTCACTGTCTGACTAATCATGGTCAGTGGAAAAACTCAAAAACCTGAACAATGACCTGGGAGGTTTCCTCCACAAACTTTATATTGCCCAAAAACACCGCTTAGAAAAAAATGAAAAGAAAAAAAAAAAAAAAAAAGTATGACAAATCCTACACTGAATAACAGCAAAACAGAAACAAGGGCTCATAAAGGTTTGTGTTCTACAATCTCCACAGAAAAAAAAAAACACATTTCACTTTCCCCAGTTCATAAGACTTCATACAAGTTATACATCTGACCACAGGTAAACAAGACGTTCACATACCCAGGCATGAAGCCTCTAACACCAATGACAGCACAAGTTTCATTTGTTACAATTTAAATACTAAAATGGAGACCATTTTAACAGCTCCACATTTATTTACCTGAAGTCTAACTTGACAAACACACCAGGATTAACCAAGGAACAGCACATAAAAGGCCTTTACATAGTGGCTGTCCCTGCAAAAACACTTTTCTTCATTATTTTTTCTCCAACACCTCAAACTTTAACAACCAACAATCCAGCTCATGTGTAATTCCCATAGTACTCTTAATGACAATGCTGTGCACTACATTTTCTATCTCTACTTTACATAGCACCCAATAAATGTTCCTTGAGCATGTTCAATTTGGAAAAAGTTTTTTTTTTTTTTTTTTACATAAACTAATGATGTTTAGGCACAAATCTGGCATGAAATTGCTATTGAAGTGCTGGGGGCGTATTCATTGAGATAAAAATTAGACAAACAAATATGGCATGGAATTTATACCCAACAAGCAAAAAAAAAAATAAAGCATAAGATACTACATGCAAGGATTTGACATCAGTTCATTTACGAGAACCAACTGCATACATTTTGAATTTCAAAACCATAATCTTTAACAGGGAATTAGAAAGCTTCTGAAGCAAGAACTGGAGAAGCATTGCTAATACAGCGGTATCCTTACCACTGTGCACCCAGCCATCTGCTTCGGCGGATGTTGCCCTGAGAGCTGTCTCCATGTAGGCCAGGCACCTCATAACAGACCCACTTGGGAAAGAC
Organism: Chitala chitala; assembly: GCA_025773905.1. Taxonomy (NCBI): domain Eukaryota; kingdom Metazoa; phylum Chordata; class Actinopteri; order Osteoglossiformes; family Notopteridae; genus Chitala; species Chitala chitala. Next base: position 17,827 of record JABJVR010047725.1, read on the forward strand.
ATAGACTTGGCCAGGGGCACTTATAAAAGTGAATAAGAACCAGCCAGCATGGCTAATTGAGGGATGTAACTACAGACTTTTCACTAGTGTGCAAAGCCCAAAGTATCCATCCCTACTGTGAGAGGCCTGGAGAACAAGTGCTAACGGATAAGAACTGGAATGGCCGAGTAGCTGCGCCTCTTACTGCCTCTAACAAGCACAGGTCTGAACAATAGCAACCCTTTAGCACTTCTTAATCTCTTACACTTCTAATAACTCATGAGTTTTTTTTTTTTTTTTGCATAAAGGTGCGACAACTTCTCACTCAGCACGGATGACACGTCTCTGAAGGGTAAAAGGAAAAAATAAATAAATATAAAAAAATCAAAAGACATCACAAAAAGAAAAGCATATGGTTATTTTATAAGCTTCCTCTACGCAATTCTTAGTGCCATTCTTGCCATCATACCACGTTTGACTGTGTAATTTGTGGTTCACATTAATCCTGGCAGACATCCAGTGTGGCCCACAGATCTGGATCAAGACACATTAAACTGCCTACTTTAGTTCAGCGGATATGCAAAGAGGAATAAATAGCAATTTAATTAAACACACATTTAAAAAAATATATTTAAAAAACTTGCCATGCTGGATAATCAGATAGTTTTGAAACAGTTAACAGCCTGTTTTTATTAGTGGGCATAATCTGGACCTGGCTGTAGACACATAGACACAAGCACCACCATATGTACAGCGCACTATATACAGTATACACCATAAGGAAGGCAAAAACCCAAAAGCACCTATTTCTAAAAACTTCATATCCTTATTTCGCCAAGGTCACAAGAGAGACTACCTGTATAAAACAAAGCACAGTGACAAAACTGCAGTTAGGCAATAATTAGATTATTCCCTAATCTTTAACCTTTACTATCTGTATATATGCTGACCATAATTTAACCGTTAAATCTGCTCAGAAGCTAAAGATAGTGATCTTGTCATTATAGCAGAAATACAGGCACTGAGTGGATCAAAACAAAAAGTCAAAGGTCATTTTAAATGAAAATCACACCAGTTACCCAACAAAATGAAACACCCCCCATGTCCATGTATAAAACAGGAAAATAAGCACCGTGAAAACCTTATTCATTTACCTCTTAAACCTTTAATTTCCTCTACTCCAATAAAGCATTAAATACTAAATATATTCTGCACAATAAGCCTTTGTAAATCAACAACACAGTGACAGCGCACTTGAATATAATTGTGACCAGTATTACAAAATTGTGTGTCAAATTTCAGTATTAATGGCTGGGACACTCAAAGTAAGATCAACACTGTCTAACAAATCTCAAATAGTTGAGCAGTTCCTTTACACATACAAACATAAGTTGACCATTTGCTAACAGAAAACAGTATAGTAGATGCCATTAGCAAAGACCCCAAAAGACATCAGCCTTATAATCAACATACCTACAATACTAGTGTTAAGACTAGAGTATGCTTATGTTTTCTGTGAGCCTTCCTCTTCTTTTAAATTTAGCTAACTTCCATTATGCCAACAAACCTACTGATGAAATTATTTGGTCTTCAGTTTGTCCACAAAACAAGAAATGTAATGCAGTACAGATTTAGCAAAATTTTCGCAAGACTTTTATTGTCTTGAAAGCAGCACCAGTTGGGAACAATTTCAGATATTTTTTAAGCTCAGAAGAGCATTTTCTGTACCTCTGGGCTGAAATCTTCATTTCATAACTATTCTGTACTTCTGCCCCAAGACAGGTGGCAGCCAATTTCTAACTACAAAGCAAACATAAACACAGTACATTTCTAAAAACTAATTTCAACTCATCATCTACCCTAGAGAAGTATGCCCATGAGCAGTGAACATGACCTGTGTGTACAATGAAAGTCTGTCACATGACAGCAGCATGTCTTTGCTCAGCATCAGACTAACAACCTTCAGTGTGTTCTAATTTAGCTATTACAGACAAAACACCAAGACACACACAGAGTTAATCTGTAGCATGGGTCCTTTTCTTCTAAAGCTTTTTACTTCTGTCAATGGGTCTAGTGATGTTAAGATCCGATTTTTTTCACATATATCCAGATACAGATCCGATCCACCCCTCCGGATTGCGATCCAGATTGAGATCCATGCTTTTGAATTTCAAACTTTTAAAAAATCTGATTCAGTGATTACTTAACTGATTACTAGTACTGAAATCATGCTACAGCTTTAATACGTGACATGTGCAAGCTTCAGCATTTTTCAGATCAAAAAACTGCCACACTTTGCTTTTAAACTGTTGTCGGGCCATTATAAAATATCAACACCTCGAACACAATCGTAACTACTGCAGTTGCAGCAACGTGCAGACTGCCTGTGACCTGTCAGCATTGGGAAGGGAAGGGGCAGGTTGGGAATGACCACGGGCCCCGCGAAGCATGCCGTTTGTGCTGAATGTTATACGCCTAGGCATGTGCGGTCAGCAGTATCATTCATCATTACAGGCAGTCGTATCGCGATCCGCGACGATCCGGCTGCCAGATCGCGATCCACGATATGCGATCCGATATCGTAACATCACTAAATGGGTCCCATCATATCAATGGAAATTAAGAACTATTAATTTTTAGAATTAGTTTTTGAAAACCTTCAAAAAGGGGGAGATGCTGTACACAATGTGCCTGAAGAGCACAATAAAGGTACTGTTTCTAACAGATACATACCTACCACACCACTGCAACAAGGCTCCATTTACCTCACATCAGATGCTTGCTGGCAATAGTACTATAATTACAGTATATGGGTGGTACACTGCAAGTGCCACAATATGTTGGATTTTACAAAACTGTCAACACAAAAGGAATATTCCTCCCATAGAGCCTGTTATTATTAGTAAAGTTCCTGTGATATGGCAGGTAAGCAAAAAAAAAAAAAAAAAATTAAGGTCAAATTTCAGCAGACGGTCTTAATTCAAGAAACCTAGAAATGTTATTTTACACAACTAAAACACAGCAAAAAAAAGAAAATAAAAGGTGACAAAAGAGAGAAATGGACAGATTGAAATGGATGGCTGAAGAGAGCAGACGGTGCCTTAGTGGACACCCTTCACATCCCTCTATGTGCTTCCAACGAGCACTGCGACCAATGACACACTCACACTATCATCACATCATTCACACCTACAGCTCTTCAATGTCTTCTGCAGTTTGCAAGGAGCAGGACTGTGAATATGGCACACTAAAAGAGTTAACAGAGTCAAATTATCAACAATATTTGCTATCAAGACAGATGTAAAGATGCTGGACCTGGTATTGCACCTATTCTGCAATAAACACTTTCTCTTGACTTCAGGGCTATGGGCAACACACCCACAGACTAACGTTAAACAGCACTGACAAAAGGTAATCAGATGATGCTTTAATACCAAGCCTGTTATGCCTAGGGGAGTGAGACTGGTAATGAAGAACATGTGAAATCTTGTGACATATTCACACACACAAAATACACTAATACAATATGACAAGTGGTCTGGTCACATTTAAGTGTACTACAATGTGAATAGTGTAAGTTTACGCTCTATACACTAAATTGGGCTACATAAGCAATATTATGCAATGTAATAGAACTTTTCCCCCCAAGGTAAACGTTTAAAGCTACAACGATGTCTTACGTTAAATTCTTATGTACGCATTAATCCATCACACCTCAAATTTAACGTTTACTTGTATATTATGGTGAAATTACACTAAATCAATAGGCAGTTCCACTAAACTGTCAGAACTGAACACTTTTCTGCACCATTTGCAAAACGTACGCTCGTTTATAGAAAGAGTACATCACATTTTAAGGTACATGGCATACATACCTCATCTTTCACCTCGGGTCCACTTCCCTGCTCCGATGTGAGTTTTCGTTTGTTTTTATTTTCTGCCTTCTTCATTTTAACAGCGGGAATGAGACGGCGAAATTTACCCCCCAACGAACCCTAACACCTACTACTGGCACCGAAAAAGACACCTGGCAGCCACTAGCCGCTAGCACGTTAGCCATTCGCCTGAGCGTTAAAGCGCGGAGCTGCCTGTGGCCGTTGGGGCACAATGAGAATTCGGAAAACAGATCGACATGTTCGAAATAAACTAAGCCGCCTTATGGACGACGTTAGTGAAACTCTACCCAGCCAGCTCGCATTTAAACAGTTTGGTGTATTCTAGACACGGGCAAGAAAAACCTCAGATTATCTGTCTAAGACTGACAAATTTAGCTACCTTTTAAACTGTATCATATTAATACACGTAACTAGCAGGAATATTCACAAAAGGACTGGCACGAGCTGCGAGCTCAGGCGCGTGTCCAGAATGAAGTTGCCGTTAGCCACGCCGGCTAACCAGCTCGTGATCCAACAGCGTCTCAGTTTCTTTTTCTTTTTCCTTCGCTGTAGACGCTCGTTTTCCAGATGCTGACTTGACGTTGTGAGCAAAGAGTCGTTTTACTCCCGAAAATACTTAAATTTTTTAGAGCGCGCTTCTCGTTTAATCTTACTCCTTCTCCCTTTCGTTTCGCCGCCACATTTAAACCGTATTGCCTCACTGAAATCGAAATTTCCAAGGTGGTGTCATTTTTTTGTTACGCCTCCCTTCCCGTTTCGCGAGTCGTTCCGTATGGCTGTATGATCTCGACTCGCATGTATATGTGATTATTATTAATGGCTTCACGGCTTTCACGCTGACACCGTGTTGCTAGCCGGTTTGTGGTGAATCTCCAGGCATCCGCTCATGACATAAGAGGTGCCTGTTTCCACACGCTTGATTTTAGTGGTGGCCATATTGTTGTACGTAAAACTAGTTTCAGCTTTGCTTAAATCGGTGTGCAGTCAGACGTTTCGCAGCCCATATATTATGTCTGCATCGGCTGCTTGGGATGGAGTAGACGTATCTTGTAATGCCATCAACGTTTTAAATGTTTTTAATGTTTTACACAGTTGTCGCAGGTGGCAGCCATGTTGCTGTACGCAATGGGGGTCGCGTTCGATAAATCGAAGATATACCAAGATATATATATATTTATACGAAGATATATGCTTGTGGTTTGTTTTAAACCTTTCCTTAATCGTATTAAGTGTGGACACATAAATATTAACAATAAGTAATTTTCAAAATGCATTAACATTTTAAATCTAAAATACATCGCATATTATAAATTATTTCTCAAGCGCTTCATGCATTTTTGAAATGGCAGGTTTCTGTTAGTAAATATTAATCGTTTTTATAAAACGCTTATATACAATTTCGTTTGACTATGGTTTTACATACTCTTCTGAGTTCAGACAGCAACGGTATTGCTATAAAGTAAGAAACGCCTCGTGCTATTAGCGCTGTACATGTGCAATTTGTAGTAAGGGTGTATGACAAGGTGATCGTGTTTCTTCACGCTAAACCATACGTTTTACCTAAATAACATATGTTAAATACTTAGCAGCTTGGAAATGGTATAATTCTATAATTGGTGACATTTAATCGTAAAATGAAGAGTTTTCTCTGCTGTTTTCACAAAAAAAATTCAAGCATTGTTTAATGGCATACTAAGTGTTACAGAATGTTGTCACTGTTATCTTCTAAACATCTGTCATTATGGTAAATAAATTCGTGTCAAGAGAAATTGCTTTATATACAGTTTACACAAGACAAGTATTATGAAAAAAATAATTCAAAGACTATGAAAAAGCAGACTGGAATGTGGTCCTGTTTGGTTGAGCGTAGCAGAGCCACTGAATGGTTTGACAAATGCTTACTAGTTTACTGCTCCATGTGGGAGTAGTAAACTAGTAAGCATTTGGTGCGAAGTACTTCACTGTTTTCTATCCATACATTATTTAACCGCTTATCCTGTTCAGAGTCACTGGTGGCCTGCCCTGGACCCTTTACCAGGCAGAATAGGGCACAAGGCACGGTACACCCTGGGTGATGAGGCTGTATCTCATAGAGTGGCAGACATGGATGTGGTTTGAAACCACAACCTCCTATGAGACAGATGACTTATCACTAACCCAATATATCTGCTCCCCTCTGTTGTATTTTTTATTTCTAGAAGGAATAGAAACCAGTATGAGCCCAAGGGTAATACTGTTTTGGGGTAGTGTTCAAATGCCTTATTCCTTATTTTTGCAAGGGTTTGTTATGCCTTACAAGCTATTTTTCATTCTCCATGGTGGAGAGTTGAAGTCAATGAAGAGGGTTTGCAAGGCACCGTTACTACTAGATAAACAATATGTAAATTTTTTTTTTTATTTTATTTTATTTATAAAAATCACTTTTGTACTGGCCCCTGTAAGATTTGTATTTTTGCATCAGCCTGCTTACTGTAATGGACAGTCAGGCCCTGTGTGTAAATTTCAATACAATGTAGATAGTGTGTGCATGTACAGCGGTCTGAAACTGCAACCACAACCAGGTTGATCTAGTTAGAGGAACATCAGGTATGTGTATGACTCTGTGTTGATATTTTGGCTCATGTCAACATGTGGCTCTGCTGTCATGAGACTGCTACATTTCCAGACAAGTTGATCCTGTTCATGATTTCCTTAGGAAAAATCATGTGGCCCCAAGAAACAAATTAAAGGAAAACTGGAAAATGTATGTATTATAAAAATATAATCACAATTTAGAATAATAATTAGAAAATAAATATTTATGCTCATAAATTGTGAAAGAGACATAGAACACAAGATGTACATAGCAAGGAATGGCAGTTAGAGATAATGCTTTTTTAATGGCATAAAATGCTATGGCTCAACAACCGCTGTGTTCAGGACACTTCCTCTACTCAGCATCATTTGTTATAGAAGAGGATAAATACCAGTAGAAATTGCTTTTGCTTATGTTAAATGTGGAGTGTATATTTGAATCCTAGTCATGACCTTGTGTGGGTGGAGCTCTGTTACCTAACTAAGTGTGTATAACACTTTTCATAAATTAAAATTTCTACTGATCAGTGTATTGCTGCCTTCTAGCGGAAAATTCAAATAATTACATCTGTGTGGTTAAGGTTAGTAACTGGGGCTTCATAGGTGGTGAATTAAACTGCAGAAAATGTCTGCTGCAGCTGCACATTGTCAGACGGTACAGACTTTATCTTAACTTCTCTCCAGATCACTGAAGTTCTAGTCTGACTGAGCAGTAATATTTCTGTCACCTGTTTTTTGCAGTATCTTTTCAAACAGGATTCACATGACCAAAAAAACATGTAGGAACATTTTTTCAGACATTTTTTACAGCTGCTGTAATTTGTAAAAATTTTCTCACTATGTAATTTCTGGATGATGTCTCAGTTTTGCATACTGTATATTCAATAATGACTGTATAATCTGAAAACATTAAATGTTTAAGAAAGAACAAGGACAATTTTAGGCATTCTTTTGAAGCTAAGAAGTTGTTGTTTTTGTTTTAAACATTGTATAAATGCCTGTTGTACTTTTATTCTGTAATCTTTGCAACTGTATTCCTTGATACATATAAATATGTAATATGTGATATTTTTCCAGACATTCCTCTGCAGTCATTAACCTGGATGATGTAAAATTAAAAAAATACATCCACACATTAATATTGCCATGTTTGCTATGCCTCCAGCCATATTGAAAAAAATTAGAACAATGTTCATTACAAATGAAAATAAATGAAATGCGTTTTTTGATTGCACACATGAAATTTCATATTTAAACATAATTTGTTTTTTAATTTACATTTTAATGTATTTGCTATTTGTTCATATTCACATATTGGGGAAAACCATTCCTCAATTTCCATTTATAAAGTAATGTATACTGTACAGTACATAACTTATGTACATAAAATGTACAGTATAAGCAGTGGGGAAATCATAAAAAATGACATTTTCTAAAAAAAATTTAGATGGGGAAAGCAAAAAATTCAAGTGATAGATGTGGATTAGGTGGGGCATGGCTCTTCAAATTTGCTGCATTTGAATGACTCCCAAAATCAAGAAAGTTTTCACAATGTCCACCTTCAGACTTTACAACTCATTGAATGATGATGTGGTACTATTGGCAAACGTAACTTGCCAATAAATTACGTCAATGATTTTGTGGCACTTAGTGAAGATTCAAGGTGGCCAAGACCTGACACAGTATTTTTAAATAAGTAAAAACAAACAAGTTTTACTATTAACCAAAATGAGCAAAGTCTGCATTTCATTCTTCAGCTTTGTCATTGTTGATTTAATGATAACAGCTGCAGCTAATGTACTTCAGTGCTGAAACCATAATACAGATTCACTGCAAAATCCAGCTGATCAGGTGAGTTTCAAAAACATTGCTGTTGCTCTTTATATGTATTATTTTAGGATTTTATATGCAATTACAATATGTTTCATCTGAATGCTTGATTGTTTATTATATAAAATTATATAAAAATTATTATATTATATTTTTTTGTCCATTAAAATAAGCATTATTATTAATTATTATATAAAAATTATATATTTTATACAGTATTGCTATTTTTATGTTAATGTGGTCACCAAAACATAGCAAGAATTTCACTTGTCCATTTATTGTACATCATTTTCTAAAAGGAAATTACCTACACAATCACTATTAATTTACCTATTGTGTAATTTTTGAGAAAGGCCACTTTGCATTCTTTTTCCTGAACATTTGACATGATGTATTAGAAATGATAAGCGTAAAATTACAAATCCCCAAAAACGGAAAGTCTGTGGCAAATGGATGAATTTTTGATATTTATTTTAAAGACTGAACCAGCCATATTTTATGATTTTTATTTGTTTTAGCATATGCACTTAATGCTCTAGTACAGGGGTGTCCAAACTTTTTTCACCAAGGGCCGTATGCGGTAAAATACACAAACAGCCGGGCCACTCACTCGAGGTGAAGTACGTATTGCCTCACCTGGTTTATTTAAGT
>JABJVR010047726.1:0-12941 GCA_025773905.1 Chitala chitala
AGCAGTGGGTGGAGGTGTTTTAGTGGGTGTGAGTCCCACAGTACCGAAAGGTCTGCATAAAGCATTTCACCTCCACCAAAAAAAAGAACTGGAACAGTGAGGCCAATTTCTTTATTTTTGCTGTAGACTGAAAACATTTGGGTTTGACATCAAAGTTTTCATGCATTCTGAGACAAACCATCTTGCTAATCCTCCAGGCTTGGAATACATTATCTCAACAAGTTATTATTCTGTAGCTGTGTGATATGCAGCTCTCCATTACGGCACACATTGTCCTGCTGGAAAACGTCCATACGTTCTGGAGTGTGTGTAGTACATGTTGTGAAAGGGTGTTGAACTTTTATTCTTTTTTAAGCATACGCTTGCATGTATTCAGTCAGGAGACGCCTCTGCCGAAAGGCAGTTAATGACATACATTAGAGACCCAACAAAGTGCCGAGACAAAAAACTTCAGCGGGATGAGCATAATCAATAGTAGTAAGACATCTTATGCAGTGCTGTTTAAGTGTTAGTCCATACTGCAATAATACCAACTATCGTACAAAGTCTTTTATCAATAGTAAAATATAAGTGCCATGATGTATTTTACTCTACTAATATAAGGTTTTAATAATGGAATCTAAAACTATCTTCAAAGGCTTATAAATATGATGTAATCTTTTTCTAGTTTATGCTAGTTGGATTTTTTTTTTTATTCTTGTCCTTTTGTGTGTTGTTGCCATAGAAATCACCAACACCCTCCACACTACCACTTGGCTCCACAACATTTTTTTTAGAGTTTTGCCCTCCTCTTCCTTGCTCATCTTCAGACATTTTCAGATTATTTTGGAGCAACTATCCCCATCGACGTGATGTGAGTACAGTGTTGTCAGACAAACATTACTAAATGCCCAACGTGTTTATTAGATACACATTTTTACAAGGTGTCCTCTGCTTCCTTTCTACATTTTCTAAAACATTACAAATGAGGTGACTTTGTCTCCTCGACGGTTTGTCTGTAATGCTGTCTTGTGACTGACAACAAAGGGAGACGTATGTGCAGGGCTGAGCTGCTCATACATTAGTGTTCCTTTTAAAAGCTCCTTCAACCTTGAGTGCTTTCAGATGAAAGGCGCTTATGGCGTGCTTCTACATTAAAAGTAACTAGACACTTGAAGGGCGGATGAACGCTTGAAGTGCTGAGACACAGTAGCTGTATTGAAACGTGATTTGATCACAGTCACGACTTGAACTTGGAGTCAGAACACGAGATGGTTCGAGATGTTCTTTACCGAGTGACGACTGGTGGAGGTCCTGAGATGAGAAGCTTAAGTACCTGAAGAAACATGACAGTTTACTTAGGCATGTTTCTTCTAACAGGCTCCGAGCACTGCTGCGGTGGGGTCTACACTATCATCATGGTAGTTTATAACCTGTACGTGAGTTACTGTAATGTGGTGCATTTCAGTACGACACAACACAATGTAACCCGACAGAGTTTGATAAAGCTGCACTTTGGCTGTATCAAGAAGATCTGAGAACACATACTTCGCTATAATGCTGGTTCTTTAACATTTCTCAGAACTGTATTTCCCTTGATTTTGCACTGCTGATGGTCACCATAGAGACACAAGCTGGGGCTGTATTTATCCAATTTATTGACAAAGGAAAACAGAGCCCATCTGGCTACAGCAAAACCCAGAGTAAAAAGGAGTCCTGTACCCTGTGCAAAGATTTATCATTGTTAATATTATTCTTTTATAGTGCTGTTTCGTCTTTAATTTGTATCTGCTATTTAATTGGACACCACTGAACTGTGTATGTATGGTGCTCTCTTTTGATGCTGGCTTGCAGTGTGTATGCAGATCTGCTGAAGAGGACACAATGACAGATGTCTGTGACATAGTGTCTCCTCTCCTCGGTTGCTGCCAATTAAGGAGCAAACGGGTGAACGGAAAAGATAAAAGGTGTTAATTTCACCAAATATAACAAAGACAAATTCTAGGGAAACATATAAGGCAGTATTACTAAACTAGCATTCAGTTCAAACGCAATTCTGTTACTTACTCGGTAACACTAGCGTACACGCACCTGTCAGTGGAAGATTAGTGTTTCACTAAGGGTATGGTGTGGTGGGGGGGGGGGGTCATGCAATTGGAGACTTAATAAACAAACTATCTAAAGTTAAATGTTTAATTAAACACCACTGCAAGGCAGTACACTCACAAGGGGTTTTTTTTTGCTCATGACTTTCCTGGCTTGAACTCATTACCCCCCCTCCCCATCCCCCCATGACACTGCAGGTGAAGGCCTGTGTCACTCTGCGCACCTCCGATTACAAATCTGTCAGTCGCCACGGGTTACACAATGGCCTCCTTCCACATCTCCTAGCAGCTGCAGCACTAATCGTGTGATGAAGAATGGTCGCGCCTCATTTGCAGGCTGACACGCAGCGTGACCAGCAGCCCCCTAGAGGCACGCATGGAGCAAGCGAGCGACCCGCGCTCGCTCCGACTCACTCATGGGCGCAGCCCACACCGACACACGCAGTCACATTCACGCACTCACACCTGTCCCCAAGATCACAGAGAGGAGTGACGCCTGCAGCCGAGCTCCATCAGGGCAGTAATGATGCGCTGCGGAGCAGAGCTCCCTGTGGTTCACTTGCTTTGCGTATTGGGCTCTCTGTTACATTGTGAGCTGTGGGCTGACCGTGACGACCACAGCAGCTGCCAGGCAACGTTCTGGCAAACGTTAACAACATAAACAAAGCTCTGTCACCAAAACCCACAAAGCTTCTACGCTAAACTGTCCTGACACTGCTGTGTGCCCTTCCTCTGGCTCTTTCCTGGTGATGCTGAGAGCGCCTAATTTGTGAAGATGTCACTGACAGTCTGCAGCACGGACAGGAGAATAAGGCCCAGAGCTTCGAGGAGGTCATTGTGAGGCAAAACTCCCGTTGGTGCAGACTGTGCCCGCCCTCACGTGGCTCTGAGCGTGCCACCCACCATTTATTTGTTTCACAACAAAACAGGATTAAAAAATAAAAAATAAAAAAACACTTTTGCCTTGGCTTTAAGTGGGGTGAATTGCTGTATAATGAAGAGCTGCCTTCAAAGCATACCCACAACGATAATTACACTTGCAATAATTATTCTGCTTTAACCCAAGTGTGAAAGATGTTATAATAAAAAAAATTATGTGTTGGCTACTGACATGCAGTGATAGTTTTTGTTGTTATATTTTAGAGCTACTAGTAAGTATTCCACCTGCGTCTGCAATGCGCCTTAAAATTCCAAGTCAATTTTCCTTTAAACACCCACAACTTGTACCTCTTCAGTGTTTCAGAGAAGTGGTTATGTTTTCCAGCATCCTCAGCAGTCATAACTGTTATGTTTCCAAACATAAACCCAATGTGGTTGACTGCAGGTTTGTTGGAACAAGCAGGTCGGTGGGACATACCCCTTCAATGATAAACCCTTTGATACATACAATATTTACTATGTATATCATGTATTTACACATTTCTGTCTCATTATAAGGTTGTCTTCATTAATATCAAACTTTCTCCTACACCCTTGGTTGGACTGACTTGTTTGAATTGGCCACATGGTAACAAAGAATATACAATACAAGCAGATGTCAGGTCACAGAAACATTTGCTGTGAATTTACACAATATTCACAAACTAGTACATCACTTGTCAGCTTCCTGTTAGCTGTGTTGTTTTGCTCGGTAGGTGCTGTGTTATTTCTTCTCTTTGGTTGCGACAGCAAACGGGCTACATGAAGAGGCTTCTGTCCCCCATTTCCCTGTCTCTGGAGTTAACGGTATTTGGGTCCATTGTGCTCATGACAGCCTCCTCTCGCTGCTCACCAGTTCTGTGGCCCGGACCCGGCATCCTTGTGTGGGCCTGTTGCTCCTGTAAAGTGGTAATGACTTGCATCTTCCAGCTCATCCCTAACTGAACGCTCATGCCTGCGTTTGCCTTTCCACTGCATCTGTTTCATAACGTGATTCTCATTCCTTGCCTTTAACACCACAAAAAATGCTTTTGACCCTGAAAACCTTCGTAGCTTTTACACAGCTGTCACAGAAAGCACTGTTGAAAAGGGTGACCCCTGTAGGAGGTGTTTTAATGCTGAATATCAATGTTGAGAGCTGTTGACTTCAATTGAAAAGTTATTAAGTATTTAACTACAGTAAATTAATACAAAAGTACAGAAATGTATGCATGCACTGGATAAGCGATTTGATAATGGATAATGGACCCTTAGAAAACTATTATCTTGTATTATTCAGCAAAGTGAATATACACACACTTGCACGTGCAAACACACACACACACACACACACACTTGTTTTCATGAAATAACATTTACTTCAATAGTAAATACAATTTTTTTCTTTAATAGTTAACTTTCTCTTTAATAGCTAATAGTAACCCACTTTATAGCCATTGGCAAGGTTACTGCTAATAGTATCGGTGGCATAAATTTGTGTGTAAGAGGTATATTCAACCAGTAATGTTCTACCGAAAATAAAATTGATTTACTGCAAGTTTTACAATTCATTCCACAGTCAAGGAGATTAAATGCAAAAGTTTCTGTATTTTTGTGTTTCAAGAGATCTAAATAAAAAATGTATTTCTTACTGCATCTACTGACGATTAAAAATATCACATTTTGCATCTCATGATGGAATAATGGAAAGGGACATTAAATGCACATTTATACAGTTAAATATTTCAAACTGACATGTCTCTGCAGCCTATAAGTGACTGGAACACATTGGAACATTTGTTTTACATTTAATATCTCAGATTACAATTTCATCCAACTGGATATTTTCATGAGTTGTTGGGTTTAGACATTGTAGTTAAAGTCACTACTTTAATGTTATGAGACCATCTCCCTAAGCACAGTTTAACACTTAACGTGGCTTGTAGGCATTACTGAGGCATTGTGAGCTTCTGGCCATGCAGCGTGTTGACCTGCTCATCTTCCTTAAAAATATGAATTTCTGGTGACCCTTTGGCATGAAAAATAATTACATTTATAAATCTGTTGTTTTATAAGTTCTCTGGCAGGTGAAACTCCAGAACCTTTTTTTAAACAGTCTGTTTGAGAGTAGGTTCACAGTGAAAAAGTCCTTGATTACACCACAAATTAACTCAGCTGACAAGAAACCAACAGAGGTCTGTACACATTTCAGGTTCTGCAGTACATCCTAAATCACGTTCATTAAGGCATATGACAGGTAAGGTACTTAAACAGGGGTAAAAAATTTGTCACATAATTTAAACATCTTGCTTTTATTAAAGTAGAGACCGGTCAATGTGTAACATGGTCAGACTGGACAGTTTGAGGTGTACATATGCTATCAGCAGACCACCAATAGCTGTCAACCAACTCTGGAATATTGCAGTGTGAATCAAGAGAGTGTAGACAGTTGAGGCACATTTCTGTGTCCTCTGTTAAATCACAAGGACGTCTACATAGAGCCAAACAAACATCACAATCACAACTCAAAGTATTGTGTCTTTGTCAGTCAGTCACCTTCTATACCGCTTCATCCTGTTAAGGGTCACAGGGAAGCCTGGAGCCCATCCCAGGACAGATAGGGCAGGGGTCACCCAGGAAGGGGTGCCAGCCCACCACAGGGCACATGCACACACACAATTTGGACACACCAATCAACCTAACCTGCCTGTCTTTGGACTGTGGGAGGAAACTGGAGAACCTAGAGAAAACCCACCAAGCACAGGGAGAGCATGCAAACTCCACGCACACAGACCCAAGGAGGGAATCAAGCCCTGGGCCTGGAGATGCGAGGCAACGGTGCTAACCACCACACCACCAGGCCACCTTTGTGTCTTTGTCGTTCACAATTAAAAGCTTTATGTCACACGGCTGATAAAACACTGCTGAGATGAGGGTCAGTTGAACAATCTGTTTGAGTTAACACTATGCTTACACTGGCTTGGATACAAACTGGACTAACTTTGCTCTTCGGTAATTTAACAGACAGTATTAGGTCTCTCATTTCCTCTCATTTATGCTTTCTTTCATAGCTGCTGAGATTGTGAACATTCACTACTATAATTTAGCAACAATAATATCTGCATTTAAAAGATTAAATTATTTGCGCAACAGGCATCCTTATCTAGCACAGCTTACGTAACTCAAAGTTCTTTATAAGTCACTTACTGGTTCACCTGGAAATTTAACTATTTAGGTAACAGGCCTTATTAAAATTTACATGTATATGTTCACCATTCTTGGAGCTAATGGTGCAACACAAGCAGGTTCCATAAGATCAATTAATTTAATTGGTTGAAACTCAGCCACGTTGCCAGTCATTGGCCAATGTCGTCAGTGGTTGAGTCGCTGTGACCAAAGTTGGTTTGCAGCTGTCAACAAGAAGCTGTGCATGTATTCCATATGTATTCCTTTCCAGCTTGACAGTCCGATTCAGCTCTGAATTTCAGGTGGAGACAACACATAAATTTAGCCTTCTAAAAGTATGTATTAAACCTAAGAAACTGCCAGTTAGTAGCAAATGCATTACAATATGCTGGTATTGAACTGCCATTACTTAAACCACAGCCATACAGTATAGATCAGAAACGGTATAACAATCACATACACTTGAATACAAAGGATGCAATGTGATCATTATTGTCTTCTAGACAGAATGCCAGACAAGACCTCCATGCATTAGAAGCAAACTGTATAGTGTTTTGTTTACAGGGACACCTCAGGTAATTAGTGGGAGATGATGCAGCCTCCTGTGTCTGTGTGGTGGACGTATTGGCAGCTTTTGCTCTCCATAGCAACCGCCAGGGAATCCAGTGTCGCTGCGCAGTCTGAAGTGTGCTCTGCAGCTCAGTCCAGCTGGCAGCACCACCCCATATCCATCTCGCTTTCTGGGCCGGTTCTGAAGTGTTTACACCATGAAAGCCCGGGAAGTGCTTCAAAAAGGATCGGCTCTGGGCATTAAATGAACAAAGCCGGATAGGAACCTATAAAGAAGCGAGACGTGTCTTTCAAGTTCAGACGGTGCTTCACCAGTTAAAATGACTGTGCAGCTTCTTTGGCCATTTTGATATATGGCCAAAGATGAACACTGCAGCTACTGCATTTAGTAATGAAAGAACATAGTGAAAGGGGACCAGTGAAGGAGAATTGTGTGCTGCTAGATATGCAAGAATTCAATTCAATGTTATGCTGACACTCCTAATATCATGCTTATTGGTAACTGTAAATTTGATCAGTCAGATGTGGTTTGATTGACATTCTTATTTTAAAAGCTGGAACTTTTCTGGGGTCTCACACCTAAAAAAAAGGAAAGATTTTATATTGTTTATATACTGATCAGTTGTAACATTATGACCACTGACAGGTGAAGTGAATAACAATGATTATCTTGGCACCTGGATGTGGGTGGGATATATTAGGCAGCAACTGAGTATTTTGTCCCTAAAGTTGATGTGTTGGAAGCAGAAAAAATGGGCAAGTGTAAGGATTTGAGTGACTTTCACATGGGCTAAATTGTGATAGCTGGACAACTGGATCAGAGCAACTCCAAAACTGCACCTCTTGTGAGATGTTCCTGGTCTGCAGTGGTCAGGACCTACTAAAAGTGCTTCATGAAATATATATATATATATATATATATATATATATATATGCTATAATACTAGTAAAAATTATTTTATATTGTATATATAACTTTCCTACTTAAATGCCACTTCAAAAAAAAGTATTTATAACCGATTTTATTACATGCATTTAAGCATTTTATGTTTGAATTAAAGACACAATGCCATCAATTATGACAATAAAGATATCTAACATCAGGGATGTTTAGAACTTTCAACATGTCAAAACACTTTGCAGTTCAGCACAACAAAGGTAACTAAATTTGATAATCTTTGGATGACATTTTCTTAAATTTATGGAAAATCTTAATCCTAAAGCAGTTGGGATTTTTCATGAAATTAAGATAGGAGTGTTACCAATTTTTTGCCAAGTATGTGGCATGCACACAAATCTATTGACCCGTGAGGAGCTTGAGGTCCTCTCTGCAGGGATCAAACCTCACCATCTCTGGTAACCACTTGGTCAGGCTCTCCAATCTTGCACATATCAGTAAAGATGTGGGCGTGGCTATAACCTGAGTAGTACTTAGGCTGCCAGTGCCTCTCACTGCTCTGTTCTAGACACACAGTAAAATTAGTACATTACATTCTAAGTGTCCAGTGCCACTACATTCAAAATACTTGATCTGGTCATAGATCTACAAATAGGTCATCCTGCCAAAAACTGTTGTCACACACTCCCCCCAGCAGCAAGAAGGATGTAACTATAGCCTCATCCCAAGCAAGCACTCTCCTCATCAGCATCCATGGCAACAAAGACCTGCTCCAATTTGTGCTTCTTTATGAAACTGTGTGTATTCTTCACCACCCCCTTCAGGCTCAGAACATTCCTGTGCCCCCAGACAAAGTCCTTACTCTGCTACTGGACTCCCAGATACGGACCCATCTTGCTGCTGCCCAGCCTGGTCTGGGGTAGGAGAAGGACCGCACACAGAGGCCCATCACTGACTGACATTTCTCTGAGGTACCTAATTAGCTAGTGATATGATATGCCATGCTGCAGTAAGACAAGGGATGTTAAAGTGCACAAGCAGCACAAAGGAAGACCTCAGTTGTAATCAGGGCTGTGCGTACGTATTCCATCCTGTGTCATTTCTCTGGTCGCTTGTTCTTTATGAGTTCTCTGGAAGTGCAACAGACAGTATCTGAAAATGTGAGACTGAGTGACAAAAGCAGACTTGGTGGCTCCATGGGAGGAACATCAGTCTGTAATGTGGCATTCTCCTGGTTTGAATCCCAGTCTGGCTGCCAGGTGTGTCCTTGAGCAAGATACTGAAACTGCAGCTCTCTGGACACTGTGTGTGGGTGCCCCCTGCTGCCCCCAGGGGGATGGGCTAAATGCAGAGAAACAATATTGCTGTAACACATGTGTGAAATGTTCTAAGTTGCTTTGGATAAATGTGTCTGCTAAATGAATAATAAAAAATTATATATATCTACATACACAAAAATATGTACATTACAAAAAGCTATAAGCTTTTGAGAATTATTGTGAATGTAATGCATGTAAATCCTGTAATGCAAAATAGTAATGAACACAGACATTGAGTTTGATTAATTTTTTTACAGCTATTCAACACTTAAAATGCAACTGCTGAAGAGAAAAACATGGCAGCCAATAAAATCTAATATTCATTAAAAATGTTTCTCAATTCCTCTTAATTATTTAAGGCTAAACATAGTGCAAACACAACTGAATGAGGACAAGATAGCTAATACTGTAACATTACAATGTAGGGAGGATAGGCTCCTACATTAATGTTGAAGTAGCCAGTACCTCTCCTTGCCTGTAGGGTTCAGGAAATGGAGGGAGAGGCCCCCAGTTGGGCCTTAGATAAAATTTTGTGATGATTGAAGAGGCGCTCCTCTGTTCCAGACAAAAATGAGTCGATTATTCACTTTGTACTCCTCTGAGGTATGTTGCTACAGCAGGATATGCTGTACTGGGCCCTATTAGGACCAAAGCTCAGACTTCTGCAGCCCAGCAGGAGCTCCCACATACTTCTGCAGCCCAGCAGGAGCTCCCACACACTTCTGCAGCCCAGCAGGAGCTCCCACACACTTCATAGCCTTTAGATGAGATTACCACTTGTACAGACTAAAGCTGTCCAAACATTGGTCTTTCCCCTTATTCTTAAAGGGTCTCAGTTTAATGACACAGCGATAAGGAGGTGCATAACTTCACCGCACTACCTAATACTGACACTCCTGGAAGTCTCTTGTAGACTGGACCAGGTGTCTTCTTTCTAGACAGAAGAGTTCTGGTTAGACGTGTTGAAGATGGTGTTCAGGGGCTGATCTGCCATGCTGTATTGACATAGCCCCTCTGGCTAGGTGTGTGAAACAGCACACCAGTGACTCAGACTTGTCTCTGGTGAGTGGGCTCAACAGCAGGGCTTGATCCATCTTAATCTGCTCCCCCTCTGTGCGCGCTGCGTCAGCGCATGGCACATCAGGGCACCGGCT
This sequence comes from Chitala chitala, assembly GCA_025773905.1. Classification (NCBI taxonomy): domain Eukaryota; kingdom Metazoa; phylum Chordata; class Actinopteri; order Osteoglossiformes; family Notopteridae; genus Chitala; species Chitala chitala. Next base: position 10,109 of record JABJVR010047726.1, read on the forward strand.
TGGCACAAAAGGAAAATTGTTGCTGGAAAAAATTAAGCATTTAGACGGCATACATTGTGCTGCAGCCATAAATTTGGTCCATTATGTTTTTATGTCATTGACTGTGTTTGATCTGCACATCTATAATGCAACAAAATAAAACCCGGGAACAGCATGTGCAAAATGAAATCTGGAGTTGGTTTTGCCCCATTTATTATGAGAGCCGTTAATGTGCTCCAACAGTTCTTAGCAGAGGGTGCAGATGTTGTTACATTCTTTGGGATTTATGTACAAATAAATTAAAACTGGACAGAAGAACACATTACAGGAAGTACATAGAAACCATTTGAATTACCATGTTACCCTGGTTGGTTATAGAGCAAACTGCTGTATATGCTTTTTTTGTATGCATTAATTGTAAGATAATTCTTTATTGTACTCTGTTCCCACTCCTGAGCAAAGCAAGTCACAAAATATTGGTTGATACTTAACCTAAGGTCTATGACAATCTCAGTGTCTATTTAATATGAACACTTTGTTGATGTTTTACCCCCATTTTTATATGATTGATTATTTTATAATCTAATTGTCTTTGTATTATGAAGTATCAATGCAAATTTCCCAGATGAAAGGATGTTTTAAATGCTGTTGGACCCAGAATCAAGACTTACATTAGATCATTCCTTTGATGTCACATGTCTGGCAGTGCGAGTGCCATCCAGTCAGCAGTAAACAACATTACTTGAAAATCACAAAAAGCAGATTAACTCAGAGCCATAACCTGAACTAATGAATATGAATGATGGCTCAGATCAGTTAAAAAAAGAGTGAATAAATATGAAACTTAGCTCAGATCAATTACAAACCTCAACAAAACACAGGAACCACAGATCAGATAGGAAAATGAACCTGAGTCAGGGCTCAGTCCAGTTAGCAAAATCAACCAATTGGGAAAAGTAGCACAGGGGATGAAACTAGACACAGGTTAACTTATCCCTTAGCGGCGAGAATGAAATCTGCCAAACAGAAACAGTTAAACACTCCACTGTTTAGTTCAGTCTACCCTTACAGGCAGAGACAAACTGAACTATATTTAAAAGTCAAAACAAGAATGTCAGCTCAAATGTGAGAAAAGACTGATGGTCAAGAAGCCAGAGTGACACGTGTATAACATTTTAGCTTGGTTGTGTTTTACTTTATCAGACATTCATACATTCTGTTGTTTGAACAGCTGCTTTATTGATCAGTAATACTAAATATTCCATTTGCTTCCTGGAAAAACAGTTCTGGCGTTGGCATGTTTTGGCTGTTATTCTGATTTGAACGTCTCTTTGTGGTTTTGTTTGTCGTGATTACCAAAAGTGAAAAACATAATTTGGCCACTGTACACCGTTAATGCATTTTCATTTAATCCAAAGATTCTGACAAAGTACTCTGGTGCAAGCCTACGTAATAAACTAAGTAAATCCAATATTAAAAAAATAATTTTTAATATGCATTAAAGCCACCACTATATAACTACATTTTACTTTGTAAAATGATATTCATCCTGTATTATAATTCTCATCAGTTCCCGGTCCCAGCTATAACCTTAATTTTAATGTAATAATCTGTTAATTACATCCACAACACCCAATCTTTCAGCTGGAAGAATATTTACACCCCAAGCTTGATAAAAAAGTACCACTTTTTTGTAGTCTGGAATTGAATTTTTGTTCATGCATGAGAGTGATCATATCTATTTAGAGCACACGTCAAAAGTGTCAATCAAGTGTCCTTTTCCACCTCGGAAAGTAAGAAGCATAATTTCATGAAATGAGGCTGAAAGACTCATCCATGCATTCATTACACACAGAAGATAGGACCACAGCGCTCCTTTATAAGGCTATTAAATGGGTTCTTTAAATTGCCCCCAGCTGGTTATCAGTGTCCCAGGCGAAGACCTTACACAATCGGACTAAATAACACCTCAGTGCTTACAGTGCTGGACAGGATGAATGGTTGTACTTTTCTCTTTTACTGTAAATGGGAGATATATAACAAATGTTGTTAAGACCAATGACAGAAATTAGGCTTTAAAAGTCACAGTAGGTGGGATTACCATGTGCTGTCAGTCACTTACTGATTTTATGCTCTGTGGAAATATTATTGTATCTCATTGTTTTAAATTAGACGGTTAATGACAATGCACCACCATCTTGCAAATTACAAACCTCAAAGCCTAATTTCTCCCACCTTTAGTCCATGAGGCTGGTCCTGTCATCCATCTCCATTTAGCTCAAACTGGATGTTGATCATGTTGTCACTGTTTTGTGCAATTTGATGTGCAGATACTGATTAATGGAAACAAATCATTGAAAAAGATGCATGAATGTACAAAAAGCACTTGTAGAATGTCAGGGGAAGTGGCAGTACAAGGGGCTCTTGAGCTGTAAAGTGGACTAAGACCCAAGACCCAGGAGGAGGCTCTCTGAAGGGCTTCTGTATGCAGCGACCCAAACAAGCATGTGTACCTGTGTGGAAAAACAGTGTACTTCAGTAATGTTTTCAACCACCAGATCACCAGGTCAAGCACAGTTACAAGGCTTATTCATATAATCATGCTTTCCAAGTGCTGAAGAAGTCACGTGAGAACCAACTTCAGGATAAGAGCCCATAGTAGATAAAACTACCTGATAAAACCAGCTCCAAAACAACACAGGACTGTACAGCTTCAGCTGTGCTGTGTAAGTGCTCATTATGGGACCGTACAGCTTCAGCTGTGCTGTGTAATATGTTCATTATGGGACCGTACAGCTTCAGCTGTGCTGTGTAATATGTTCATTATGGGACCGTACAGCTTCAGCTGTGCTGT
>JABJVR010047727.1:0-26749 GCA_025773905.1 Chitala chitala
TGAGGAACACCCACTACCCCAGTACCCCCAGTCCCCAGACTGGAATGCTATGGACATGTGTTTTAATTGCTTTATTCTACCCAACCTACAAGATGTCCTGATTACTACTTTCAACTTAATAACGACAAGCTGTGTACTTTGAGTCACATGGGTATGTGGAGAAACAGTGGGGCAGTAAGCCCTGAAAATATGTTGAATTAGCTTTAACCCTGAGAAGCAACGGCTTGCTAAAATGACAGAGGAGAAAATAAACATGAGCTCTGTTCATGGCTGCGTGCTGCTCTTACCGAGAATGGCTTCGTTGAGCACTTGTCGTCCTTGCTGGATATTATCTTTGCGTCATGCCTGGTCTCCCGCAGGCGCTCAACAGACGGCGGCTTCACAAACACCACGTACGGCTTGAACTCTGCTGTTCGCAAGTGTTTTATAGTCTGCAGCAAGAAAGACGGGAAATTAGTGGGCAAGGATTTCATTATTGTTGAGGGAAGCCACACAGGACCTCCTGCAGCTAGGTCAGTCCACTGTCCCTTTGTCATGTCACACAATGTTTAACATGTCAGACAAAACGCGGGCATATTCAGGCGGGGAGCTGAGTGCTACAATAATTAAGTTTTTCTTTAAGCTAAACAGTCTGATTGCCATCCTTGTTTTCCAGAGTATAGCCTAAAGGTCATCCAGATGCAATGAGAACATTTGTTTCTTTGGTGTAGGAACATTTTTATCATGCTTTGTGTATAAATGAAAGAGGGGGGAGAGGTCTATGTTCCAAACCGCAGGCTTCCGCTCTGAAGAGCGTAGCAAAAAACGTGCTTACAGCTAGTATGGCCCATCCAAAACCCGAGTGCACAGGAATGAGTACACAAAAGCTGTCCATGACAAACTACATCTGGCCAAAATCCAGATACACGGAACACTTCCATCCCGCTCCTCCAACTGTTCACAAAGGAGGCATTGCTTCTGACTATATTAAAGTTCAGCGGTGAACATGGAGGTCAAACCAGATGTCCTACTTTTGTTGCCTACTTATTTTAACTCTGTACTAAGCACACCAGAAAAGTTGTACTTACTTTCTTTGGAAATAAGCGTGTGCTGTGCAGTGTTCGTTTCTGATCGAAGCCATGATGCCAATGGATTAACAGTACAGAGACAGTCACGCCACAGGAGATCCACACAGAGCAGACCACAACGTGAATGTTTACCCAGCGTGCCAGTACTTACATGAGGCTGCACGTCCAGTAAGCACACTTTGTTCTTGGACAGGACCGAGCGGACTGAATCCAGACTGGTACCATAGTAGTTTCCTCGGTATTCCCCATATTCAATGAACCTGGGAAGGTGGGGGGATTCACCAAGTTAAATACACAATACTATACGTTAAACTGTGTCGAAATACACGGTGATCCAACGTGTCATTAAAATATCGGTATCCTGTAATGTCCCTGGAAATGTCTCCTACAATACATGAAAACTTCAGTCACTACAATAAAATACAGAAACACGAACACTATTGATGAGATCATTTATGATCTAGGTGAAGACAAGTACTTATGATTACACTTACTTCACATAATTTTGTACACATTTATAGCACTGATTCAACTTGAAATAAAAGAAAACTGAAACGAGTCAACTCGACATGTTTCATATGTGCTTGCCAGGATTATTCTTATTGCAATTCTTTCAAGTACATTTAAAATACATGATGAAAATTTTCAAAATTATTTATTCTGGACATCTTCTGTCTTCTGTGTTCCCAAATAATAACTGAAAAAGTACATCAGTCATCACGTTCACATCGATCTCATTTTGGGATGCTCACCGTCAGCCTTCCAATCACACTTCAAACCAAGCTGAAGTGACTGTCTCATTCCTAGAAGTCACCCTTACACTAACAGTGTTTCAGTGAGCCCTGCCCACTTCCATCCAGCCTCACATTCTTACTTGTTATTCTGAATGTCGGTCTCGAACAGGTGCTTAGAGATGAAATGGTACTCCACTCCATCACTCTCCTGACTCCTCTTAGCGCGTGTTGTATCTGTTTTTTGAGACAATCCAAAGGTGAAATTAAATCACTCGCACCTGTCTACAAAAGCTCCGAACACGCATCATTCCACAGGGTCCAGTGTGAGCTCATTATGGGCACTTTTCCACTAACGTGTTCGTACACGCCTTTCTCAGCTTGATTGCTCGTCCACTTCTACCTGACCAGTACTGTACCATGTAAAATGGGTCCTGCTCAGGAGCACCACAGACGAGTGCCTACCCTTCACATCACAGTGAAGTCTAGCAAAGAAACACCCCAGCAATCACCATTTTTAATTCTGCAGCAAAGTCGGTTTAGTTCTTGGTATTGCTAAAAAGATAGAAACGTCACAAATGGCAGAACAAACAGGTAAAGGTGATTTTAGCTGGTTGGTTTGAAAGAAATACCGCAAAACTTGGAAGGGTAATCTGTCATGTTGGTACACATTTCCTGTGTTAAATCGATTAGAGTATCTATTTTCATAAGAGGTAATTTGTAAAGAAATTTGTGGAGATGTGAAAAAATGAGTCTGAAAGTCTTCAGGTGCATGAAAACGTTTGGCTTCAACAGTACATACATACAGGTATTAAACACCTCATGTAATAGACATCTTGAAGTAAAGCAACAGCTTTGTGTAAGCCATACCTGTCCCAGGGAAAGGCAACCCGTAGTGTTGTGTGCACACGCATACCCTGAACCCACACTCTGAGCACGCCCTTCTTTACACTTTTCCATACTCGTGTTCTTTTTTTTTTTTACAAGAGCCCTGCCCAGCAGGGTCATGGTGACACAGTGGGTAGATGGAGCACACAGAACATAAACTCTTGAATCACCATGAAATCCACTTTCCTCTGACTTGTTATTTAAAAGGACTTTAGAACGTGTGAAAATGAACGGCAGACAGACGTGTGGTTAACGGAGAGTTTCTCCCCCCCTTTTGTTTTGAGTGATGAATAAAGATTAAACATCTGTATCCATGACAATAACAAAAATTTTTGTTATGGATACAGATGTTAAATCCTTCTTTATGGAATTTAAATATCAGTGTCATTTCAATATAATCCATCTACCTCAGTGCTGTTGCTAAGAAATATGAATTTTATTTATCTTCAGCAGCGGTGCGCGTTACACAATATGTGCAACACTGTTATATGACTATAACTAACGCGAGCACCAGCCATCTCTGCTTTGTTCTGAAGCCACAGCAGGTACTTCACCGTGGAATTACAGGACAAACAGCTACATTACTGGACAGATTGCTCAATAGGCAGCTGATAGAAAGGTCAGCCCTTGTATTCATTATATATCAATTTATACTGAACATCTATTTTTCCAAATGAAGCAGAATGCATCTATCTTTTTAGAGACCTAAGGAAGCAGGTTATCTTCTAAACCCAAGACTTAAGGGGAATTCACACAAAACGAGGCACATGTTCCTCCACCTAACTACCATCACCTGAACATGCAACGCTGCACTTACGTGGCACTGTCACTCCATAATGTTGAGGGTCTGAGATCAGCAGCTTCCTTTTCAGCTCATTCAAACCAACCCCTGTCGGCCCTGTCAGAGGGCAGAAGGAAAAACAATCAAAAACTAATACAGCGAAACCTGTTTACTTAACATTGTTCAACCAACATAAATAGTAAAGCAATGCATATTCTACACGTGCAAACACAGACACAACAAAAGGAGTAACCCATAGCCATGTGCTGGCTGCACCCAGGATGGGGGTGGGTGGTGTCTCAGCAGGCAGTCCTCTGGCCAAGCCCCCAGGCCTGTGAGTAGTGGTGTATAGAACCATACCATATCCCAATTACATATGGGAGCACCATACACCCTCTCTGCCAACAAACACGCGGTCACACACAGCTCTAAATTAAGTGGTTGAAATACAAAAAAAATGTGGACATGTTTAGTAGCCTTCTCCCTTGGGGATGGAAAAAATATTTCTCAAACTTAACAAGCACATCATTCTAGCAGCAGCTGTGCTTTCCTCACTGGGATGATGGGTAATGCGGTACAGACAGGCCTGTAGCTTCAGGATACAGCATGCTTCCCCAACACAAACCCTGGCACTCCTACATATGACCTTTAAACCGTAGTTGGCCACGTTCTTTCCTAAACAACAGAAACTCATCTAACAATTTATGGCACTTAGAACAAGATGGAAAAAGACAAATCAGTTTAGTAACTGGTACCACTAAACAGTCTTATTCTGTACAATGCAGCTGTCATGGGCACAAATACAAGTAACAGTACAATAACAGGTCAGCTGTGAGTGTGTGAAAGTCTCACTATTAAACTATTTGGACAGCAAATGAGCGCTAAATAGCCATACTGGTCTGGTCCACAGTCAATAGTTAAACGCAATTAAAAATTTTTAATTATTTGTCATTTCTACAGAAGAATCAGCCAATAGGAGCCACTCGCCTTGCAAAGTGCAGTTGGTCTTTGTATAAACATAGTGCTGTGAAAACAGTAACCAATCTTGTAAAGTTTTGTATGAAAGAGAAAGAAACAAGGAGCTAAATATAGTCTACATGTGATTTATGAACACAAAAACGTAGAGCTGCTTTGTAATTTGTTTCAAAAGACCACAATAAATTTGGAGCTCCTGTGGAAATAAAAGAATGCGACGCATTTTCCGAGTGTTTAATCCAGCAGAACTTTAAACAAGTAGCAAAGCTCACAGAGAAGGAAAAGGTGACATCAGCCACCCTGGAGTCAGCACAAAACATCAACAGATATCTTGAGTTACAGACGTGGGCTTTGGTGGATTAACCCACTTGCTTGACGAAATCATGTCAATTGTGGCAGCACTGACTTGATCCTTTTTTTAATCTTATAATCATAAATCTTTAACATTACGGCCTGGTGGCCCAGTGGGTAGAACATCAAGCTGGGATGAAAAAGTCTCCCTGTTCAAATCCCAGCTCAGGCACCAGGTGTGTCCTTGAACAAGACATTCAAAAAACACCAGCTCCCCAGGCACCACACGTGGTGGCCCACTGCTCCCCCCCAGGGGGGTGGGTTAAATGCAGAGGTCAAATTGCTTGTATGTGACAAACCTACTTGGCCATAAACCTGATTCCCTTACAATTTCAGTAAAAAAGCAAGCAAAGGCACAACCTAAAAAAAAAAAAAAAACTACAAAAGAAAGAAAAAAATGGCTAAATATTTCTTAACTGCTAAACGTTAAAAAATCCATTATCAGCACTCACCAACCAAAACGACGAGTCTGTGCCGGACCCCCTGAGCCCTCCGATAGGGTGCCACCTCCTCGTATGTGGGTACATCCGCCATGTCGTACTGGTCGCTCTTCTTGCATTCGTACATGGACTTGTTGGTCTTACGGTCCTTGCGGCTGAGGCGGAAGCTGCGTCTGAAGCCCGCTGAAGCAGAAGGGATAGACCACTTCAGTGGCTGGTATAATCCCCCCGGAAAACATAAACGTGGGAACCCCTTACCACACTTGTTGTCAACATGAATTTTAATGACACTTATTGTATGACTTATCAAATAAACTCCCTTCGAGCAAACGTCTCCGACAAAACAGCCAGACATAGAAAATACCCATCGCTTGTTGAGTTTTTTCACTGAGTATGTAAATATTTAAAACATCACCGTCTACCTCAGGAAAATAAAATTACTGTACTTTTACCCCGTTATAATCCAGCATTCTCTGTCTCTCTTTTCAGTTCTTCACTGCTATCTTTTTGGGTGGCTCAAATGTTCATTTGAAACCAGTTTCTCAACATATGGTCACTGAGGTACAGAGAGTATCATCTTGTCTTGCATCTGCTGTTCAGTCCTACTGGCTTCATATTTGTCCAGCACATTGAATAACTGCATGGTGATTTAAGACTATATTTCCACAGAGAGGGCATATCCTTCTGGTAAATAAACAACTGGAAATCTCCTCAGGTCAGACGACCGCTGTTGTGTCCTGTAGGTTCAAAATGTACGGATTCCTTAAAGAAATGACACCATGAAAACCGTGGCACAGGTCATTCCAGAGAACAAGAGCCTGGTTTCAATAACGAACATGCCTCTTCAAAGGAAAGTGTGTAGAATCAAGTTAAATACCACAGTTTCATGTCCATGACAAAGACTAATTAAGCCAGTACCAAGGACACATAACATCCTGTCCCAAGCATATGGCGGCTCGATGATTTCAGTGAATAATGAACTTCAGAGCATGATGCAAGTTGCCCAAGTGAGATTAAAACAGAACAAAAATTATGAACTGGAAAGAGCCTAATCCAGTTCCCACAGTTCTTTCCATAACACTAAAAAGCCACCAGTATTGAGTGTTATGCTGATGGTCAGGAGTGTGTGTACTGTTGAGTGTACTGTTCATTTTTTATTTTTTTAAACCTTCCAGACACACTCGATGAAACTACACTGCAGGTGCCAATTCAACATAACAAATGAAACATAAACAAGTCAAATAAGCCTGGGGACAGCAATGTGTGCCTGGGCTCAGATTTCTCCAGAAATATTTTAAACACTGAAGCAAAGAGCATTATATAAATTTACAGAATAGTAAGAACAACAGTGAACGACACGGCGTGATGTCAACAAAATTTAAAAACGCGTCTAAAATGGAAACGACTGACGGTAATGTTGAAGAACGCAAAACAATGAAGGTTGCTAAGAATGACCAGTTGGGTATCTGCATGAGGACTACTTTTACGAGGTATTGCTTCGCCAAAAACATATGGCGTACTAAAACAAGGATAACTGATTACTTTTTCTAAAAATAAAACGTTACTGTATATGTACTACTGTAAAGTATTACAGTGTTAGTGTAGTTATGTTTTATAATTAAATACCGTACTGTACACTATTTTGTAAACTAATCGGCCTTGTTGCTAGGGCCCTACATTTAGTGTGCATATTCCGTTATCCATCTATTAGAATATCCATCACGGCTGCGGTCCCGACCTCTGACACATAATCGAGGTTCTACTGTATTCTTTTAGCAGATGCTGTAACCCAAAGCGACTTATAACATTTCACATACGCGTTACAGCGATATTGGTTCTCTGCAATTAACCCATCCCCTTGGGGGGGAGCAGCACGCAGCCACATGCGGCACCTGGGGAGCTAAGAGTGCCTTGCTCAAGGATGCAGCAGGCAGCTGGGCTGGGATTAAAACCAGGACACTTCTGCATCCCAGCCTGATGTTCTACCTGTTAAGCCACAAAGCCGCTAAAGTTTCAAATAAAAAGTTGTCTAGTGTTTGTGTTCACTTACTGCGAACAGCTCTCCTGCTCACACCTCCCAAGATGGATAAAAGTACAAGGTAATTTACTTTTGTTTGCAGATTGCATTTGTTTGTATGATGTAATTTCTACAGACGTCATATCCTGCATGATGCCATTTTACAGTACTCATGTATTGTATATTTTTTTTTCCCCCAGAGACTTAACACGTTTAGACAGCACTGAAGCACTAATGGGTAGTCCTTGTTTTCCAGAGGTATTCCACACATTGTTTGTAACCCGGGGAAAAGGTTTCAGAGCACTTACCCATCTTCTTAACTGGATAAGAAGATATATCCGAATTTCACGTACGTGACAGCTAATCACCATGGCATAAACTTTCTTCTGCTATTCCTAGTGAGTGTTACAGTCACTAATCAAGCAAAAAATAGAGGCAAGACTACAGTGATGTGTTCATTCAGTTAGTGAACCTGGTCAGTTGTGGCTGTGACCATGTTTAACAACATCATGTCATATGGCAGAAATGCAAACCACCAAACACTGTTTTTGGTTCATTAAGGCCGTCTGCATAACACACTTTAGGCTCAGAAAACGTGCAGGTGGGGATGCTTAAATTGTAAACACTTTTCATATGTGCACAACTTGCCAGAAGAGGTTGTCACAATTTTCAGATTCACTGGTGACTTGAGAGGAACCGGAAGGCTTTAAGGGATTCATGTCTTACTGGCTCTGTTCTGCAGTTTGCAGCAGGTGCACAGAATTTCATTAACTTCTGCCAGCTGCAGGCAGAAACAGAAACAGCTCCTCGCTAACCAGGGGTGGCCGGGACTCGGGGAAGAGTGCAGCTACACAATGTCAGCCCCTCCAAAACCATAAACTCTTCCAGGCAGCTCCAACCTAATAGCACCAAACAACTCCTCACGGGTCAACTGCTTCAGCAAAAATAAATCAAGGCCAGGTTTGGAAACAATCATCCCCCAGTGATTGAGACAGAATTAAATAGAGGATTGGTAATTAATTGAATCCAGAATAAAATGACTCAACTTTTGGACTTAGCGTTTGCCATGAAATTTGCACACATCTGGTTTTGAATGTGGCTGTTGGGGGGGGGTGTATATGCACAGCGTGCTAACGGAGGCCACACAGCCGCTACAGAGCTGAAACCGTGTGCTGTTCTGTAAGTCAAGTGAGTGAGGAAAGGAGGAGTCCCCGACACAAAAGCACAATATACCACCAGGTGTACATGATGTCGTTACCTAGCTGAAGAGCTCAGCTCCCGACCTTGACAGAACACCCAGGAGTGTGAAGGATGGCATCAATGTAACTCCTTCGTGCATCTGGCTATCCTTTAATATCCATTTAAATAACAGGGACTACCAGCAGACACATGGTAACCAACAGGTGACCTCTCTTATTCAATAAAGACCCACAAAACACATCAACACACACACAAGAAAACTATCTGGTCAAAAGTCAGTGCTCAACATGCAATGAAAGCAACTGGATGCCTGACGTGTCTAATGAAAAGCCCAAGCTCCTACAAGTTTGGCTGAGTTACCTTTCACGAGTGAACTCTGATTCGTCAGAAGGCATTGGCTGATTGATATAAGTTGAAGCATTTACAAACCATGGTCTTGGGAACCTGCTGAACATCTACAATCCACAATACCTTCTGCACTAACATCTGATCACAACTACCCTGCTGTCCTATAAATGTGAGTGGGGGGGGGACACAAACATTTTGGAAGCGGCAGCCTGCTTGGCACTACAACACCTACACACACCACGTGTGCCACGTGCGTGTGTGCCATGTCACTGCTGTGCCATCTGTGACGCAGATTCTAAATGTAGGAAGCATTTCAAACATCCTTCTTTCTTCCTCAGTATTTGGGCAAATTATATAATTCTGTGGTGAAGAAAGATTGCAAACAGGGCTGATTTTCCATGTTGTCAGCCATGCAGCTATTGTGATTTTACAAGATCAAAAAGAAATCTTAAATAGCAGCAGCGCTCCTGCATTCTTTTACTTCTTTTAAGCCAACGAGGAAATGATGATACAAGAAAAACATTAGGCAGCAGTAACAGACGGTCTACACCCCAGAAGACAGCATCTCAGGACATGCTTTGATAAACTGGCAGTTTAAAATGATCTTTTGTGCATCTCCTAGCATCCCCTTGTTATCAGATTATCTTGGAATTACTTACAACCCAGATTAGATATACACAGTATATTCTAGGAAACTGGGTGTAATAACAGATGAGGCTCTTCCCTGAATATTTGTATTTAAAATCTGATATGTTGGAATATGTAGGTTGGAGTACTCAGAAAGCAAACAGGACAAGACTGAACCTTAACCCACAAGTCTGGACATTCAACAAGACAGACAGTGTACTGTTGTGGATCAGTAATAATCAGAAGTATACAGCAAGCAGATTTATGTTAGTCAAAGACAGAGACAGAGCTTCACAAAAAAGGGCCCTGTTCTCACATCACAGCACAGATCAGATGGACATCAGCATCAGGACTTCCAGCAGCACTGCGACACAAACAGGAGGACAGCATCAGTAGGACATAGAGGACACAGAGGACAATGAGCCAAGGCTCACCTATGGGGAGTCCGCTTACAAAGTCACCAAAGCGTGCCTCTTCTGGTAATGGACAAAAGAGATGTAGAGCGGCCAGAAAAGAAGCATAAAAGTTAAAGGCTGGACAGGTAATTACAGGTTCAACGACACAGCAGCTGTTTTCTGTTTCAGGCAGACAGGGTCTTACGGGCAGAGAGCTGTGGTCATGTCAGAGCAGGGGTCAAAGGTCAGACAGTAACCACAGGCTTAACACCCACGACATCCATGTATAACATGTTATTTCTGGTTCAATTTACTGTCATATTCAGGTTACTTTAAACAATACCAGTGAAAGGTTTAAGCAATCTTTCTAGGGCTTATGTTTATTACCAATTCATATTTTTGTCTTACCAACTTCACAAACTATTTGTTGACATGTTTCAACAGCAAATAACAAACATGTATTATACCAACACTTCTACATAAATATTTCACAAGTAAATATACATTTTCATGAATACACCTACTTCCCAAATGGCTGGTTAATTCAAATCTTTGAACGTTAAATACAAGACTGTCAAACTTCCTCAATTTTACAAAATCATACAGAATATCAAGCACCTCTACACCTCAGTATCTTTGGTGCAGAGTGCAAGACAAACACTGGAGAAAAACAGAGGGGTCAAACTAGCGCTGACCTTCACATGTGCCTTTATTCAACACAGACACACTACACTGCACATCATCGCCTACAGTGGAAACGGGCTGCTTGAGGCCAGGCAACAACAAAGTGTCTCTAATGAGTGGGTAGGGTTTGGGTTAGGGCACAGGCCGTACCTTCCGTTTCTTCTGCTGAAGCATAGAGAGAGCAGAGTATTGGAGAAAAAAAACGTTAAATCAGACGTAGAGGGAAAACGTTACATGACAGGTAAAAGAAGGACGAAACAAAAAGAACAAACGACACCTACCACTTTCAACAGCCACATCGTCTTAGGAAAAACAAAAATGAGAAACACTGTTAAAAACACATTTTGATAACTGGAAAAAAAAAAAAAAGTCCCAAAATCCTGTTTTGCGCTGACAAGACCTACATAGAAAGTGAATGTCAGTGGGTCCTGCATGTTGTATACAGTGTGACAGGTTTGTGCAGCTTGTGAACAGAGGAACCTGGTGTACAAATCTAGGCTTAGCGAATGTGCATCTCTACTTGCCTTTCTCCAGTATCACTTAGACGCGGCTCTATGGAAAACCAGATGCACAGTCGCATGCAGACACGCAGTTGGCATGCAATCACACACAGAGCTGCACACATGAAGTAATGTCTCTGTAGTGTAGAGTTACCAGCAGTAGAGCACTTAAGCAGGCTTTTCACAAGACTTCTCTCACTGGTACTTTAAGACATAAACAGATGAAAAACAAGACCAACAGCAGACTGGTGGCTTAAGAAGGGCACGTTGTAAAATCAGCAAGTTCAACACCGCTAATGTCTTCCACTTTTACGTACAGGTTTCTAACTCATTTTACAATGTTTGAGAGAATACAGTGCTGATTCACCAGTGCAATCTTTCGGTGCATCTCATTGTAGGGACACGACTACTGTGTTAATGACACCAATAAGAAAGCACTCCTTAGCTGAAGTACTCAGTTCCCACGTTACACACCATTCTATTGTGGTAACTGTGGTATTTTGGACGTAATTCTGACAACAATCACACAAGACAGTTTTTGGGCACTTCAGTGAGGAGAGGTGTGTGTGACCAGGGTTCTTGAGAATGAGACACTGCACACTTTCTTCTGATTTACTGTTTGGGGGGGACTTTAAATTCAAGATATGTCAAAAGAAATTTTAAAAAGCTTGGTGTTCAGGAGCATATTTTTAAAAAGAGCTATTATTGTTGGCCACTAGAAAGCTACTAGAAATACTGGATTCCAGATAACCAAAGAGAAGTCACAACTCTGTACAGATGCTAACGCCCCACTGAGGACACTAATACTCATTAAGATAATCGTACAAGAACAAAAATACACATTTGACCACCTGACTATAGTCACCTTTGGAAATAAAACTCTTAAAAACATAAATCTTGCCTGTAAGATATGGAGACAAAGCTACAGTAGAAGGTCGCAGATCAGGATACACAGATGCCGAATAAAGAAATAAATACAGGACAATGCCTACTTAAGCGGCCATACACAAGCTCCGAGTCTAGAAAGAGGCAAGCTTTCATTCCATGTTCACCACAGTGCCAAGTTCAGAGGAGCCTCTGAAAACCAACATATTCATCTACAATGTCAGTCAAGTTTCAGCCTGAACCTCCATCTTAGCAAATGCGTGCCAAACGGATTATGGAAGACAACATTTAACACCTTTACAATGTTAACATGAAATCCTAACCAGTGGACAGACAACGTGGACAACCGTTAATACAATGTTTGAAAATCATTTTTGTATATGCAAAAACAGGCAGAGACTGTGCACCTGTTTTACTTCTGTCTTAACACGGCTACAGTGGAAAGAGAGTTTACACAGAGAGAAGGACATTTCCTGTTGGTGAGGAAAAGGCCAATTCTCTGTCACTGACATTAAGCCTCTCAGCAGAAGGGACATCCTACCCTTGGAATGTGAGCTTCTATTAGATACATGTACTGCTCAGAAGCCATGGCTTTAATGAATCAAGTCTGTATTTAAATCTACCGATGTATAAGATGCTTGTGGTGTAATTTATATTTCAGTAGTGACAGACAAGAGAGGGTTCAACAGGCCTTCCCACAACAGGAGCCGTAAGCACACGCACATGGCGGTATGGCAGCCACACACACGCGTTACAAAAGCTCCATCTGAGAAGTCAGCCGGTCACAAAGAACAATGCAAGTCTGGAAAGCACTGCTAGAGTGGAACTTACACACTGATTTCTTCACGGACTTCGTGGACCTACGTGGTCTTCGTGCACGTTCAAGACCACAGTGCAGCCTGAAGACGTGTGTGTAGGTCACGAGTTGCCTTTGTTCTTGAGGATCCTCCTGTTCTGAACGGTCACTTTTTATAGCGTGCCTGACAAGCATGATGTGACGGTGCCAAACGGATCCACGCCGCGCCCAGGCTGCCACCGCTGTGTTTGCACGCCATAAAAGCCTTCAGCACACTAACCCTGACCAGTCTGAGTTACAAGAAGCAGCCAGATACATCTGCATTTCATATCAAGACCTTATTTCAGCCTAATTTTTCCTTATTCTGGGCAAGCTGAAGATCATAAATCAGTTTCCTGGCTCTGAGTTGTCTGTGAAATCACAAAACCAGAGGGACACATATTCTATACCCGTCTTTTGTTTTGAATAGATAAAGCAACAGTCTGGATCATTCCGTAGGTCCGTCAGGACGGAAAGAAGGTGGATGGAGATTAGATGATTTCCGAAGTGCTAACAGTTAGATTTAAAGCACTCTTTCTCCACATACAGCGCAGCACCAGCTGAGATGTGTGTACAGTCATTAATATGGGCACCGGTTTCACAACAAGGGGGCTGTGGAGGTGATTTGTGCTCGCTGTCACATGACATATGGGCTTACACAGTCTCCGGCTGGAGGGTTTCTGGGGCTGAGCGACGATCACAGGCTGTCGGAGCGCAAATCTCCTGAAGAGAAAGTGACACATTTAAACCAGTGTTACAAAGTAGCCTGGGATTAACAAACACATCTGTGTAACGATCACATGTCCATGAGAAGCAGGCAACAAAACAACTGGACAATAACAGAACACCTTCTAGTCAAGGCTGAAGGCTGAATCTTACATCTCGATTTTCGGCCTTACGCCTACGCCAAGAAACCGCTCTGGACATCTGAGGTCTGCATTGCACATCAGCACACGGTCAAAGTGGGCCCAGTGAGCTTTGCCCATATGTCACACTTCCAAAATGGACTGCTACCAGCGCTGTCATTTTCTTTCATTACTCATTTTGGACTAAATGCACACGTAATTCCAGAACCTTCTGTCACTACCACGAGTCAAACCCCATTAGGTGAGTGTGAAGTTGTGATTACAAGTGTGGGCTCTTTTGAACAGCTGGCTGGTTTGGACCCCACACAGAGATTTGGGCTGGGCCTGAACTCACCTCTCCTGGAACTGTTTGGACGGGATGAGGCCAGCCCGGGGGTTGGCGTCGCCCTCGTGTTTCGCCTGCCACCAGGTGGCGTCCTCCTGGCTCATGATCTGAAGAACATCTCCCTTCTTGAACTCCAGCCCTGCTTCCTTGCATGGGATCGCTCTGTCCTCGTTAGGGTCATAGTCGAAGAGGGACCTGACAAACATCTGTAAAGATGCACAAAAAGAACAAGCCCAGCTTGGACTACCAGAAGGACTTATACATAGCATGATGACACGCAAACTTGGTCCCTCCTCCATTTCATCGAGAGGGATCCAGAAATCGCCATGGTTTCTGGATCCCGTTTCACTGTTGGTTAACATTCCTAGGTGAGAAAGGTCAACGCAAAGTTTTACCCCTGGCGCTCCTTCCATTGCAGGCCACCCTATTTCTGTTGGGGAGGTGCTGCCAACTACTATTGTGTGTTAAGGACTTGTTGATCTAAAAGGAAGTCCTATGATTTCAGCCTTTGATTTCTTCACCTGGGCCACAAGTCTAATATATGTTCTTTACCTTTCAAAACTAATTTCACAAGGGGCTATTTTACTCAGACAGTGAAGAAACCTAATCAAAGAAACTGTAAAACAGTTTGTTAACAATACTAACAATACAGAGAATCTGAAACGCTTAAAAATGTCTAAGTATGGCAAAAGAGTACCAGCGGCACAGATTTCCCTAATAGTTTAACATTAGGTATTTGGAGTAGGTAGCTACCAGTTAGTCATATGCTGAAGTCCTGTTTGAATCACAAACTTTTTGGGTCCAAGGAGAGACTGTGCAGATGAAGCACACAGCCACTCAAAGCTAACCTTCGCTCCAAAAACAAAAACACACTTCTTCTACACATAAACAGAAGCGGCACATTAACCCTAGTATGTGCTCATGTGGAGAAAAAAAAGTAATAATTGAATAAATTATTATTTAAGTAGTAATTAACATGGACAACATGTCCCACAGACCCAAAAACAACATAAAGGTTAAAATAAAATATTGTACTTAAAGAAAGAACAACAGAGATGGGATTACAAGTGCAGGAAACTTGTGTATAAACATAAATCCATAAAAAAACCAACCTTTGGAGAAACGTGCAAGAGACCAGAAACTCAGTACATACAGAGTCATACATGGAAAACAACCAGAGTCTTTTGCAAACCTCTCATTTTAAACACAAGCTACTCTCTACCTCTCAAGACCTGAAAAATCTACATATATTAATACAGAATTTAAAAATAGCCATATCTCAAACTACTTTAATTATTTAATCGCATTTGTATCTTGACCCCTCAGTCTAGGACTAACTCTGCGGAGACCAAGACAGAAGACATGTTGAAGAACACATCCTTGGCCACTGCTACGGGGAGTAGCCAGAAGGACCACCTTCCCAGGGAAATAAAGCAGGCCATTCTACAGCCCTGAAATAAAGCAGGCCTTTCTACGACCCTGAAATAAAGCAGGCCTTTCTACAGCCCTGAAATAAAGCAGGCCATTCTACGACCCTGACACCAGCGTGAAAGGGACAGCCTCCTTCCTTTCTCCATGTACTGATATGTACACGTACTCTATATGACACAAATGCTATGCAGTGCCAGCACTCACCTTGGGCTCCTTATCGGGCTGGTCCTCTTTGATGCCTGGTATTATTTTAAATGTAATGGCTCCCTGGGACTGAGCCTGAACACGGAGAGGGACAGAGACAAAACGTGCATTTATTGTAACTAATTCAACATAAATCTATGGAGAACAAAACATAACTATATGAAAAATAAATCTTTAGCATACGAAAATAAATCTGAAATACAAACAGCATGGGAATAATATGCCAGTGATTTATTTCTACCAACCATGTTTTTTTCCAGATTTACAGATTTATGGATATCCAGACTTATTCCTCCAGTATTCTAATGAGGTGGACTGCCCTACCCTTTTTCTTTCTGACTGGTCAAAAGTGTACTTGAGTCTAAACTGGGTGAAATCAGCACTTTATTACAACATTAACAGTATGTATATAGAAAGTATGTATTTGGATACAGTTCAAACAGATTTCTGTCAGTTCTCATAACAGTCACATCTCTGACTACATAGACAAAATAAGTTATGTTGTACTAAGTGCTCAGCAGACACTAGATCAAGCTGAAAGGCTCCTGTTTAGTTGTCTGGGTAATATTTCCTATCCTGAAGAACACAGGGAACAACTGAACAAATAGATTTATTTGAACAATTCATGTTGCCCCTCCCCTTTTCTGAACCGCACTTCCAAAACTGTAGGATCAAAGCGAGTAATCAGACCTAGCAACATGTGCGTACCAGGATGCGGATGATCTCCTCTGGCTTTTTGTCATCTACAGGAATTCCGTTCACTTCCCTCAGTTCGTCCCCCACGTGGATCAGACCTAAGGCAGCGGGGACCAGTCAGTAGGATGGAGAGACACACACGCATGCATGCACACAAGCTATCCAACAACACTATTTTTAAAACTCCAAAAAAGCTAATCTCAAAATATTACCTTGTAAGACCAAACTGTCCACACTGACCCCCGCATTAGGGCAAACTCACCACTCCTGTCGGCCGCTCCCCCCCTCATTATCCGAGCTACAAGGATGGCCCCCGTGCATTCATCACGCTTTATCGTGGCCCCCTGCAGGAAACGTACGTACAAACACAAAATACAGTTCTGTTTGTCCCCCGAGTACACATGAACGGTAAAACCATAAAAAAAAAACAATAATAATAAGCAGTTGGAACTATTGAGTGGCTGCTTAATTCCAAACTGCTTTATTTTTATGGACAAAGAATAAGAAAGAAGAGGATCTTGCACCACACCGGACAGCTCAGTAGCAACAAGAAGCTTTAGAAGGACCAACAGAGCAAAGACCTTCTCAGAAGTAGACCCAGGGAAAGGAGTCTCTAGAAGAGATGGATGACTAGGAGGAAGGTCAATGTACAACGTAGGTGGAATTTGGTTCTGCTTTTCGCATTTACTGGGCATTTTCTCCCCAGGCATACATAGATTTACTCTGGGTGCCCCAGCTTTGACCCATTGTCCAAAGATATGCAGGTTAAGGAGACTGGTAATTATATTTCCCTTAGCAATTGTGTGCATTGGCACCCTGTCCAGGGTGTACCCTGCCTTGTGCCTTACACTACCTGGGATAGGCTCCAGGCCACCTGTGGCCCTGTCCAGTATAAACAATTGGAAAATGAACGAAAGACGGTTCTGGTTTTAGGTTTGTAGGAGCAGGCACTTAGCTGCCAGTGTTGGCGGCTTTTGCACAAGGAAACCGCAGGCGTCATTGCAGGACTTCCCATTTCTCAAAACGAGGCTTGGCCAAGGCTTCACAAGAATACAAAATCATTTGGGACTGCTAAACTAGGTTTGATCTGGAGAGCACCTGCTTTGGACTAAGAAGAAAGAAAAACATCTTTCTTGGTCCCACCAGACTCTGCTGCTAAAAGCACCTAGTGTTGGTAAACACAAGACACAAACCAGAATGAAAGACTGGGGAAAAACTGAATGACGCAGGTTTCTGTCTACACACCAACCAGTATCGTTCCAATTATCAGTGTGATTACTTTCTGTGCTTGTTAACATCCAGTCTGGCACGTTTCAGAAGGCTTCACACATGAGAAATAACAATGAGCTACGTGGCAAACTGGCACACAACAAATTAGGAACATGGCGCAGAAATATAGAATTCCACACTGGCACTTGATCCAGAAACTTGGGAAACTTGAAGGGATCCAGAAATCCCTTCAACTGAAACTGTTTGGTATGAACCAACAGATGCTTTTCCGTCAAACAGAAGAGTGTCTCCTGGTCCAAAACACATTAATAGGCTATAGTCACGCAGGATATTCTCACAACTGATTACTCCTGACTACGCACCATCGTTGGTTCAGAAAACACCTGGAGACTGAGGATGTCACTGAGCATTATCTGGCAACTGCAACGATACGATAAACAAGCAAAAAGCACATTCCCTACACAAAAGTACAATGATGCTGCCTTTCCTATTTTTGTCTGATATTCATTCCTTTACAAGGATGTGTTTTGGCTTATAAAAGCTTTTGCAAATAAAGTCCACATGAAATCCAAATAAAAAATCCCATAGGCACACATCCACCCAGATTTTTTTTTTTTTGGGGGGGGGGGGTGTAGGAGAAAAGGCAGATTACTGTATAAAACAGCAGGCAAGGACATGTCTTACAAGGCACAAAAACTAAGTAACCAGGAGCTTTCCCTGAATGTTTCAGTTATGCCAACTGACAAGAAACACATTCCCTATCTAAACCATGACAGAAGGCAACGTGGCATCTCTGTACATCTTAAAATTTGCATCACATTGTATCAGATGCCGTGCGTTATTCTACACGTTATCCTCGCCCGTATCTCACCTTTTTTCCCTTTAGTACCATTATTCTCGTTATTACTTCTGCACTCTGCTGAAAGGTCCCACTGCATCTGAAACCACTGATCTACTTTACCAACTCCACGACAGCACAGCAAACTCGGCGAGCTGCTCTGGACAGGAGCTGGGTTGTGTGCATGCTGGCGTTCTCTGCCACTGAGTTCCTGTAACCCTACCCAAATTTGTACATTTTTAAAAGTATTCTCATTTCACCATTTTGTTTCTCCACCACTGGGACTTTTTAGAAAGCAATTATACTGTTTTACTGCTGTTCAAGGGAATAACTTACAACGCAAGCAGGAAATCTGGAAGTTGGGGAAAGATTAAGCTTTTTAGACTGCTAACGTACGATTCCGTGCAACAGCCTGAAAAATGATAGCAATTAATCAGGGCTACTGAACACAATCCACTCGACTAATCACAATTAAGGTAATGGATGAGTCATAGCGTGGCCGAGACCAGCACACACAGTCCCCCCAAAGACGCAGCCAAAACATCCAGGCTGCACGCTGAGTGGAAAAAATGTACAACGGTCGAGCTGCTCAGCCTCGTTATGATGTCACTTTTAAAAATTTTAGTCTGATTGGGTAGATTTGCCACATGAACTTTTTTGCCATTGGTGAGAGAGGACTACACAACATCTGGAGTCCTATCAGAAGTGCACAACAGCACTCACTAGTGCCTCATGGTGACCTCTGCCTGAAAAGGTCACCATAAGGTTAAACCTTTTAAATGTGATTAACATAACAAATTCACAGAAAATGTAGACAGTGAATGGCGTGGCACAGAAGATGAGGTGAACACACAAAAGAACATGCCGATAGACACGGAGAGGCGTGTGGGAATCATGTGTTGCACCCTCTAATCAGAAGATTCTGGTTAGTCTAAACTTCTGACCTATAATCTTTTTTTTCCCCCTCAGAATAAGGTTCTAAGGACAAAACCCCATAATGAAGTCCTGCTATATTTTCACCCACAGCTGCAGGCTCATACATGGGAATCCTCCACTGTGCTAAAACAAGAGGGGCCATATTAAAGTCAGTTGAGGCCATGTTGGCCGTCTAACATGTGCAACAGAACTGAGGAACTCCACCATCCCAGCAACAACAACACAAGCAGTACTGTAAAACCAAACTCAATACACTGCAACAACTCTCAAGGTTTGCTTAAGGCTTCTCAGAAGGACAAGCACAGACCTACTACAAAATGCAAACCTTGCCAAGTAAAAGGGTATGAGACACAAACCTTGGAAGATAGAGAACTATGTGTGGATCAATCTTTTCTTCAACAACTCTAGAGACAGGGACAAATTATCTCAGTCTGGATGTCCCTGGAGTTTGACCACACTCACCAAAGGCTCCTTGTTCTTAACTAGCCGGATGATCTTCACAGAGTCCTCATCTTCATCGATGTCATCTGGTAGGGGTGGCAGCTCTGGGTCATAATTCTTCTGTGCCACAGTGTCGTGAACTGAGAGCAGGCTCTAATCGTGGACAAGGACAGCAAGTCACAGTACTGCCACACTCATCTTTTCCCTCAACATCTCCTCACTCATGGAAAACATCTATGCCAGTCAGACAGCAGCTGAACGACCGAAGGAACAGCATTACCTTCATGTTTTAAACTGCTCTTTCTATTCATGTTTCACTATATAAACTAAGTTCTTGCAGAGGTCTGTCTGGGTCAGACTATAACCATGAGTATTTACCCATATGTGGGTCCTGTTTCTGAAAGCTGTAGACCACAGGAAGCTGTATAAACAAACCCCAGTGTTTTAAAATGAAATGCATGCTAGAGCAGAGTTCATGTTCTTTAGCCATCACAATGACATTAAATCAACGCAAAACCCTCAACAAAAAGTGAAGCTACACGCTGATGTTACCAGCTTCCCAAAACTATTTTCCCACATTCACAATCCTCAGCTCAGTGGAACCACTCTTTCAGTGGCAGCATTTATCAACCTCCTGCTCACTGGAACGCTGTCAAAAAAAGTCAAAACAAAAAAACTTACATGCAGATTGAAAACATGCAGTAGTACATATTTACAGACGTTCCTAAAAAGCTACAGATGGTGAGAGGAGAGCTGGGCCAGAGCAGCATACCCAGGCTGTGCTGACAGTCCACAGAGCCAGCAGCAGGGGTTAACACCCGTACCCTGTTAACTTCCAAGTGCACAGGCCCAAACGTTACTCAGGGGTGACAGCTACACGCTGTTGTGTCTCACTCCTCTGCTGACAAAAGTCACTCTTCTGCCAGTTAACTGGTCTAAAAGGCAGCAGAGCATGATCGTTTTCTGCACCCAATAATATTCTGGGCTGCAGATATTCTCAGGGGCAACCCAGAATCCGGCCTGCATCGTCTTTGCATGTTTTTTTTCCTCCATTGAAAGGGCGAGGGGACTATTTGTGTCATGCTCACAAAGGTTTCCCTTGATTTAGAAATGACAGTGGATGCAAGTGGAGGTTGTGCCAGAACACCCCCCCCCTCCACCCCCCAGCAGCTGGAGGGGCCGTCAAACAGAAAAGCTGCTGCCAAAAACAGTAAAGTACCCGTGGGGCCCTCCTAGGGGTGGGGGTGTGAGTGATCTGTCACACACATATTACAGGCTAAGTGGGCTTCCTCTGTGTCGGCCATCGCCTCCTGTGCCTTTCAGCAGCTCGTGTCCTGATGCACACTGCTACGCGCTTGTATTTCATTACAGGAGCCAGAGTGCAACGGCATTCGACCTGCCCGAAGTCGTCACAAACGCGCACCCGGTCTCAAACCCAGGCGTCCTTGACGAGCAGCGAGAACGGCGAGTAAAAGGCTCAACACGAGGCAGCGGCGGTGGGGAGGAGGGTAACGGTGTAGTCTCGATGACAGCACTTATACACGGCCCTGGAGCCTCGCTGGGGCCCAACAGGCACGGCTTCCCTCGCTACAAGCCAAATCCTAATCAAAGTGTGAACCAAGTCTGTCTGCCAAAGGAATTTTTGAGAAAAATAAGCGGTTATAATAATTGTTATCATATGCAATAATGGGATACTAGGTAAACACAGAAAAAAAGTATGAGCAATTTGGGAATGTGCATCTGTTGATAAAATTGCGTTAAAAGATGCATTCCCAGACACTGAATTACCTATTGGTTGCTTTTAATCATTGGTGGCATTGAGGAAATACTGTTGACACGGCCATCATGGAAAATGAGCAAGATTAATTCTCATACAGGTATTCATTCGCAAATTCGTGCACAGGCGTGCGTGCGTGTGTGCGTGCGTGCGTGTGAGCGTGCGTGCGTGGCTGGATGGCCGCTCACCTGGAGGTGGGGCTTGGCTAGCAGCCTGAGTAGCTCCTGCGTCTCCTGCCCAGCCCCGTTTTTCTGCAGCTCCTCAGCCAGCTGTGGATGAGACACAGTTCACATAGCAGCGGTGAGCAGCATCCACTCGTCCACTCGCACACGGACATACACGCTCCTCTCAGAAACTAATTGGAATAGTTTCCAGAATGACACTGGCTAGCCATGAGCATCACACTTCATTCTTAGCTAACACTTGACTCCTTACCAGCCTAAAACATGGGGGGAGGGGCTAAATAAGAGTCAGGTTTATTGCCAAGTATGTTTTCACATGTGAGGAATTTATTGCGGCAGTGTGGTGCAACTGATTGGACAGAGACAGAGTAGGAAGGTAGGAAGGGTAGGAAGTACTACAGCAGATGATAGATAAATAAAACTTTAAGAAAACAATACAACATGTTAAATAGTGAAAAAGACCAGTGTGCAAAACACAGTCAGGCTGAGTTAGTGAGTATATATAGTGTGGAAATGTAAATGTAACGTGTTCTGTTAATGAACACATTGTGCTGGTGTATGTATTAGGACTGTCAGCAGGGGGTCTTGGGCCTGTTTGATTAAGGCATCTGCAGATGGAAAGAAGCTGTTTTTGTGCCATGCAGTTTTGGCCCCGATTGATCGCAGCCTCTTGCCAGAGGGTCGTGTCTCAAAAAGATCGTGTCTGGGAGGGGGATGGGGATGGGGGGGTGGCCTCAACGCTTCTCGCTCGCTTTAGTGTCCTGGAGTTGCGTAGTTCATGAAGCGATGGCACATTGCAGCCAATCACTCTCTGGGCAGAGTGAATGATACGCTGCAGTCTGTCGTTGTCCTTGGTAACAGAGGCAGAGTAGCAGACGGCGATGGAGCAGGTCAGGATGTACTCAGCGATGGCAGTGTACAGATGTACTGTAGAGGCTACCATGAAACCGAACTCACCAAACCGACTGTCCTCCTTTTAGGAAGGGGACAGGGTAATGGCATGTCTGCCATTTTCCTCTCTCTTTTTTTCTCTGTTCATTCAAAGCATTGAAGTCCCCATTTCAGGTTTGTTGGTCAAATACTCGCCTCCTTTATTTTCCGTCAAAACTCCTGCAGTACCATCACTGTCTGTGGCAAGTTGAATTTCTTGAGCTGCCAGAAGTACATTCTCTGATGTGCTTTTTTGGTTGGGGAGCTGATGTTAAGATCCCATTTGGGGTCCTGGTTGATGATGGTGCCCAGAAAGTGAAAGGATATGAACAATAGTGATAGGGGAGTCACAGAGGGTGATGGGGTGGGTTCCAGTGAGTTTTTCCTGAAGTCTACTATCATCTCTACCGTTTTTAGGGCATTGAGCTCCAGATTGTGTTCTTCACACCAGATGGTTAATCTTCCACCTGTAGGCAGACTTGTCACCCCTGGAAATGAGCCCAATCAGGGTGGTGTTATCCACAAACTTTAGGACCTGAATGGAACGACGACAAGACATGCATCTGTTTGTGTACAGGGTTTGTGTATTAGAGTAGATGTGAAAAAACACAGCCCTGTGGAGAACCAGTGCTGATGGTGAGGGGCTGAGAAACCCTTGTAGAATACCCTACCTAAACCCTGTGTTTAATCAGAAAACAGTAATTCTGTGTGTGAAGGTTATTTCAAGCACTCTTTAAATGCATTAGGTAATAAAAAAATTAACAATACAAACTCTTGTCTTTAAGCGAAGCAGAGATTGGTTTAAATTGCAAATATAATTCTTGATCATGCAGGAAATGGAAGCCTTTGTACCAGTGGGGCATTTCTCCTGGGAGAGGAGGTCATCTCAGCTTCACATAAACACATTCAGCAGAGAACCGCAAAATATCAGCTAAGAAATACGGCTTCAAACCCGCCTCTCAGACAGTCACCAACAGGGCACTGTCACCAGCCGTGGGTGGGGTAAATAACACGATGAACTTCGCTAGAAGGGCCGCAAGGGAAAGGCACATCAACTTTACACACTGTGTTGCCTCTAATGTCCATCACTTTACTGTCGTCAGAAATCCAGCTGGAGAACCACGGTCTCTGAGGCCATCTAGTGGCCAAGAAAGGGAAAAACAGCATTTTGCAATGACTTCACTCTGGAAAACAGACACATCAACGCCATGCACCTGAGCCACGCGTAGAGGAAGACACGTGGCATTTGAAGCATACTGGTTTAACAAAGAAGCAATTCACTTACGCTATAACGTTTAATCAACTTAAGTGCAGAGTTCAGACAGAACGAATCATGCTGCGAGATAGTGTGGTGTGCTACTGTATGAGTGGACTAGTGTGGATCGTTTAGTGTGAATTTGTCACGATTTAATGGGCTAAATATAAGGGAGGGGAATTATTTATTTTTATAATTACCCTGGGGTTATTTGATAAGAGAGAGAGAGCTGAAGGAGAACTGTCTCTCACCTTCTGAATCCTCACAAATCTGCACGCATTTGTAGAACACATCAAGAACTCGTAACGTCAGATGTAATGCCTACCACAACCAAATTTAGCTAAAACTAGCCAACAGACCTGTATGTAAAATGTTTTGAATTTACACATCATTTTAAATGCTATAAATGTAAACTGATCAGTCTCCAGCAACTACTTGGTAAACTCTACTAATTTTACCATTATCTACTTCAGACAAAACTATTTTCGGATTTTAAACTTACTTTTGACATTATCCATGTGACATTTTTAAAAAGGTTTTTTGCGAAAAAGATGAACAGGCATAATTTGACATGAAGAACTTTGATATGGTATAAACGCCAAACACAAATTTTCTGCAGTTCATGAAAATCAGAAACAGATAAAAGATGAAAAGACCAGAGCCCCCACCCCATCCACTTGTCTTATGAACCATGTGGACCGGGCCAGCTCTGTACCGACCCAGCAGAGGCGTTGAGAAGGTTTTCATTTTCTTGACTGATCAGCTTTTTCTCTCCCGCCATGTTGAGGTGGCTGAACAGTGGGACACATCCTGACTACTGTGACCTCAGCTGTAACCAGCAGCTTAAAGACTCCCCAAGTCGGGCAGCTGCTTTTAGCAACACCCTTATATGTCCTGCCTTTACTCTGCAGTATGCCAAGAAAGACAGGCTTGCAAGATTGTCTGTTAAAGCAACAGAAAGCCCAGGCTCTGACTATGCCTCTCTGCTCCTTTTCATTTCCACCCACCACTCTCTATCATCTTTCATTGTCTCTTGCTTTTCAGCTGCTCACCATTTTATCTCATTACCTTTGGGCTGCTCTATCTGTTGAGGGTCAGGGTGGCAGCAGACTGAACAGGTAAGTCCAGACCTCTCTGTTCCCAGCCACATCTAAAGGATTCCCAGGCATCCCAAGCAAGCTGTGACCAGGGCTGGACTGGGATAACAAACCAGCCCTGGCATTTTTGGCCTAGTACACCATCCTTGAGGTCCCCTTAAATGTGTCCACCTCCTGTATTAACCCCCCCCACCCTTTGAACCCCTTCAAAGCTGAGTAGAAACTACATGGACGAGTGCACCAGGTGTCCCGGTGTCGAGCTTTTTCACCATTATAAAGGTTCAGCACAAGTACATCATCACAACAAGGTGGCAGTCCTTAGAAGCCCCATGCAGTAATTAAAGGGCTTTGGTATATGTAGAGAAAACTGCATTACTATAAAGACCAAGGAAGATATTAAAATGATCTCTAAGCAATTTAAATGTCTAGCCTTTCTCCCCTTTTACCAATTTGGTCACCCCCTCAGTTTACACAGGTGAGCATACGAAACACTTGCACAATTACATTTTAGTATGATGCAGGTGAGGATGATGAGGAAACCTGTAGCAGTTTTTTTTCATATTTAACATCCCCACAGGAGACAGCTGGACGTAGCCACGCTAAACTGATGTTTTTGAAAGGTGGTCCGGCCTCTCGGCGCCTGCCACCGCATTCATTTCTTTTGTGGTCGTGTGACAGAGGACTGGGAGGAGGGAAGAGGGCTCATAAATCACTTTCTGGGCCAGACAGGGCAGCCTGGACACGGTCCGTCTATAACACCTAGTGTTTTTAACAATGTTTTGGTTGTTTTTCAAGACACGTCACCTGCAAGATGCATTCAGAACCATTTTTTCTATTTTCTCTGTTGCATTCCTGCAATCCCCTAAATTCTCCAGGACCCAAGAGTCGTCCTTCCTGCAGACACTCTGTGTCTGGCCTCTATTTCTGACTGACAAAAACTGGCAGACAAGAAATCAAGGCGTGTAGATGTTTGGGAGAAAAGGTAAGGAATGCGGGGAGGGCAGAGAACCGCACAGGCAGGCAGCAGGAGTGAGTGGGTTCATTACTCCTTCAGAAACAACCCAGATGAGGATAGCTGGGGATGGGGCACAGACACAAATACACACTTGTTTGGACACTTACTTCTCGGGCAAGAGTTTCAGCGCTGTCCAGGACAGGGGTGGGGGCGTGGTTCTCATAACGCTGCAGCTTCTCATGGATCTGAAGGAAGAGTTGGGGGCGGCGGGGCAGATCTTTGAAAAGAATGGCTCACAGCATAAATACCAGGGTGAACACTATGGTCTGTGTGAAGGCATAGGTCTGACGAGCTCAAGGTACTTCCAAACTCTGACTCCTACATGGAAAAAGTATTACACACCAAATCATAATAGCAGCACTACTGAGGAAGTCAGGCTTGTCAAAACATTGTCATCCACACAAAGTTACAGGTATCTAGTGCTGATTTCCACTTCACACGAGGTTTGGGGATTCAAGACTATCACCATCTAAATCCTAATTCCATGTCATCTTTAAAGTGGATGAGCACTGTCTATCAGAAGTCCAGGTCTAGCTAACTAAACACCGGGTTATGAACTGGACTGGACCATGGACAGCCTAAATGGTTTAACTACACTATTTTGTCTCCTGTCCTTTCTTATCAAAAGTTAATTATTTCCATATGAACTTTTAATTGTTCACATTCAGTTTCAAAAGGAGTGAATTAAAAAATGCATTAATGATGGCAGACAATGTTCTGGCAGATTCACTTTTTCCAAATGTTTGTTGACGTTTGCATACCCGCTGTCAGAGACCGCGACAGCAGCAGAGCTCGCAAGACG